>CAUJNA010000947.1:0-128238 GCA_963377175.1 Effrenium voratum
TGCGTGCTTGCATGCATGCGTGCACAAAAGATGCGGACTTCGAACAGGACACGTCTCGAAGCCAGCCCAGCTCGGGGAAGAAGTCGATCAGTTCAGGCCGCTCCCCTGTGAGCAAAGAGTGCCTGGAGGCAAGTGTCCAATGTCCCATGTTGAGCTTGTACGCTGCTTCGATTGGAAACCAGGGGATGCGGTTTTTGATACACACCATGTTCGACACAGCTGTTAACGTTGCAATGGACCATGAATTGCAACTAGATAACTTGTTTTTTGCGAGAAATGACTGTAAATCGTTAAGTCGAGCTTTGGCCACGTAACTCAAGTTGTAAGAAGACTAGCTGTGGTTTGATGATGTTCTTCGTTTTGGGCTCACTTTGCCAAAGCGAGCCGGGGCTTCGCAGGCGCATCCAGACCGATGCTCAAACTCAGCTGCTCCACCAGCAATCCTTGACTCACAAAATATGGGCACACGGAAGAACACGGAAAAGCTACACACTCTCTGACAATGGCCACATATTATGTTATCGCTCTCACCATCACACGCCGTCAATCCTCCCTGCTCCTTTCCCACTCTGGGCCCGGCACGGTCTGCGGAGCTGGGCGTCATGGCCTGGTCGAAGTTGAAGATGGCATGGGAGCCCTCGCTTTCGAGGCTCTGGAAGTAGTCCAGAGCTTGGGCGCGGAGCATTGCCAGCTCCGGCTGCGGCAACAGCAGCGCCTCCGAGGTCTCCCGGAATGTGCCCGAGCCCAACACAAAGGGCTGACACGGACCCCGGAAACCGCTGCTTCCACTCTGGCTTCCGCTCTGGCCGCTTTGGCCCGAGTAGTGCAGCGAGAAGAGGTCCCCGTGCCGCTCCTGCACAGCAAGATTCTCAGCGAGCTGCGACGACAGCGGCCGGCGCAGCAGCGCGTCCATGACCGCCACCAGCGCGGCGGCCACGCAGGTCCGTGCGCCATCTGCCTCGCGGGTGGCGCGGGCGGCGCTCAGCGCGGTGGCTGCCGCCGAGAAGCCGCGGCAGATCATGTGCAGACTGCGCAGCAGGTCCTTCTTGGTCTCCACCGTCAAGTCCGTCGCCCAGAAGCACGCTTCTGGCTGGGCATCATCTACCGGCAAAGGCATCGGAAGCAATCTGGCCATCAAGTGCACCACCAAAGCGAAGCAGGATGCAGGGGCGTGAGGCAAGCGACTTTGCTGATTCATCATCAGGGTGAGCATGCTGCTGACCAAACGGCAGCATTCCGCAGCCTCTGAGCAGTTCTTGATCTCTGCTGGAAGTGCTGAAGGCAGGCAGGGCAATATCAGGGAGCCATGCTTGACCTCGCATGGTTTGCCGTCTCATTGCATGCCTACGAGCCATACATAAAAACAAGGGGGCTTTTTCACAAGCTTCGAGATACTCTCTCTGGCTTTCCGCGCCCCCGAAACAAACATGTGTCCCAATGTCCGTCCTTTCCCAGATACTTTCCCGGGCGCCTCGCCCTTCAAGGGCTCCACGTCTTGGAGCAGCACGCGCCCGAAGCCCCCGAAGCGTGTCTCCGTGTCTGTCGCCACCCAGGCTGGCGGCTGCACGGACCGCGCGTGGCGCTGCGAGTGCTCCAGGTTCAGGGCCTCCGACTCAAATTTGTCTCAACACTTCCGTGCCTTCAGATCTGAAAACTCTCTTTCAGATCTTTCAGATCTTTCAGATCTTTCAGATCTGTTTCTGAAACCCGTCGCCTTGGCGTCCAGACGCTCCACGTAGGCCTGGACCTCCCTGAGCTGGGGCTCTTTGGCCCGAGAGGCCTGGGTCTGCGCGGCGCGGGCCAGCGAGCTGATCCCCACGCGCAGCAGCGCGAACTCCCCGGTGGCGGGGGCCCGGAGGTCCTGGGCCGTCAGCGCCTCCTCCATGCACTCCACCAGCGCCTGGCCTTGGAAACCCCAAGTGCGCTGCCATGCGCCGGCTTTTGCAGCGTGTCATGGGAACGGCAAGTTGCGTGCTCTGCCTCGCTCTGCCTCGCTATGCCTCGCTATGCCCTGGTATGTCCTGGTATGCCTTGCTTGATTCTGACATGTTTCTTGCTGAGATGCGCAAGTTGACGCTGCTCCACCAGCTGGCATCTGATTCTTCCATGCCGGACAGCACCAGCATGAAGCGCACGGAGCGCTCCACGGCCAGCGCGAAGGACCGATCGCCGGCCGCCGGCAGCGGCTCGTGCCAGGAGCCCTCGGGGTCGTTGGCGCTGAGAGGCTTCTGATTAAGAAAGGGCAGGAGCACCCCGTACATGGCATCAGCGCCTCAGCTACAGGCACATTTCTTTTGGTGAGCTGCATTTGGTGTACTCCTCTCGAGCCAAAAGATAGCTGTGCATTTGAGGAGCCGTTGTCAGGATCTGGATGCATGATCTGGCGGAAGAGCAAGTACCAAACTGCACTAGAGCATGCTCGTTCCAGTGGTATCTTGTTGAGAATCAAGGGCGATTGTCGCAACACCATCTCGGGATTCGGCTGAACTCGGGACAAGCTAGCTGGGTGATATTGCAGCCCCTCGCCCGTGTTGATCACGCCCATCAGGAACTCTTCCTCATCTTTGCAGCGGTGCAGGACCAGCAGCACGCAGTGTCCCAGGTCATCCTGAGGGCTTGCAGCGGATGACCTCCGACGTAGCCATCCACCTCAGCAAGTGGTCTCTGAAAACATGAGGATCAGCCTAGCTCGGGTGTGCCAGTCCTTGCGTCAAGTCCTCCCTCTCTCCTCTCTCTCATCTCTCTGGTTGCTCGTGGAGCTGCAAGGAATCAGCAGGACGCTGCCTGGGTGGAGCGCAGCCCAGCGCACTTTGGCCAAGAGCTTCTCCAGGAAGTGGAAGAACTCGTCCTCGTCCTCCGGCAACTCCTGCAGCAGTTGCAGAGCGGAGCTGAGGGCCTCGGCCACCACCGCCAGCTCCGCCGGCTCCGTCGGCTTCGTCGGCTCCGTCGGCTCCGTCTCCGTGTGCTTCCCGTTGCGCCGGCGCTTCAGCAGGCCGGCGATGAGGGCTACCGACTCGGTGAGCGCCGCGACGCTGGGTGCGCAGTGCCGGGAGCTCCGAGCGCCCAGGGCCCGGCCGATGACGCTGAAGCGACTCTTCCGGGCCTTGCTGAGAGACAGCGTCTTCAGCGTCTTCACTGGGTTCTCCAAGAAGGCCTGCAGACCGAAGACCCGTGCATCCACGTCCGCAGAGGCCAGCTTCGGCCTCAGATCCTCCGCATTCTCGCCGACCTTCTCGAGGCATGGCTGGTGAGTGGGCAGCACTACATCACCCTGAGCCGTAACCAAATGACCAATTGGCACCCAGAGGAAATGTGTCAAGTTCAAGCAGGACCCCTAAGCGTCGATGCAGCGGCCTCCAGAAGATCAAGCACCGCCGCAGATCTTAGAAGAGGTGCCAAAGCCATGCAAAGCCATGCAGAGCCATGCGCACCAAGGGCCAAGTTGGCTGCAGTCAGTCTTCAGTCTGTTTCAGATGCATGAAAGAAGCAACAACGCTGGTTGCAGACAAAAAGTCAACATGAGTAGGCTCATCAATACACAAGCGCCAAGTGTTGGGCAATGCAGAGGCCTAGAGCCGAAACTCATGTGCATATGAACACTAATCGAAATGCACCGGTTACCAAGCGCTGATCCATGCATGCTGTTTGACCCAAGACACGGACCCTGGGCCAAGTGGTCTCTTCACGCTGTCCGTCCTAAACCTACGCCCTGCCAAGTTGGGCTGCCATAAAGAATTTTGGGCTTGAGACAATCATCGCAGTGCCCAAAACAGCAACCCCCTTGGAGTGAAACGAGAAGCTATGTCTCAATCGAGCACAACATTCCCGGCGCGCCGGCTCTCAGCGCTGCCTGCGGATCAAACGATGCAAATCACTTGTGCCACACGAGTTTCTTCGATGTCGGAGATCGTTTTTCCGATTCGAAGAAAACCAATCCTCTTTGAGCGAGGAAATCGACGCGTCGAAGAGGCGCCTGGCCGAGGGCGTGGACTCCGCGGACTTGGCGGTCGGCCCTGGAGCGCTTCGAGAGCTCGAAGCCGAACCAGAAAAGGGAGAACGGAGAAAAGACTAACATGAAAACACATTGACTTCGGCAAATATGAAAAGATGAGAACATGTCCAAAGCGGTCTGTTTTCTTGAAGCATCCCGGCCTCCCGCCGCACCCGTACCCTTGGCCCGCTTCTTCTTCTGCTCGACAAGTAGCACTGCAGCATCACCTTTTGATAGCCCGGACAGTCACAACTGATAGCACTTTGATAGCCATATAAAACAAAGAGTGGAAAGCATGGCAGGCAGGCCATGACAACCACGGCGATGAGATGCAGCAGGAGCACGTGGACTCGAACGTCGGCCGACAGGCGAGCCATCAGCTCGTCTCCGTTTGGCAACCGCGTGTAAAGCCTGAATATGAGCCAAGATCGAGTGCAAGACAGTGCAAGTCAATGAGCGCAGCTTGAGAGCCAAACATGCCAGGGATACACATGGCATGCAAGTGTGGCCAAGGCAATGGTCACAGGTGCGTGCAATCCGATGGGGTCGACTTCGCGACAGCGGAAGTAGTGCTGCTTTGCCATGTTGAGGTCCTGGTGGGAACAAATGTCGCAGGACATGCACGACTTCTGACAATGGGTCCTGCCCAATGCCGATGCCGAACTGGTGCATGAAGCCCAGATTGAAGGAGGCACGCGCAACGAAGCTCTGCATCCATTCCCCCGTCACCGTCATGTCTGCTGTCTTGCGATACCTCGCCAAGGCAGCCTCGTAGTCGACTTCTTGAGGAAAGAGCTCAACTATGTCATTGGTGTAGATGGATGGCAAGGGGAAGTCTTGCCAATCATCTGGCACGGGCGTCTCTGGCAAGGGCGTCTCGGTGAAGCTGGAAGACATCCCCCAACCTGGCAGGGCTGATGTGGCATGTTCCACGTGCAAAGCCACATGCTGGTGTCACCATAGTAGGCATAGTCTCCCAGCCGAAGCTCTGAAGAGGCGCTTCCTTGCTCCGCAGAAAGCTCGTAGAAACGCCTCACAAATTCTCCACGTCTGTGCATCTGCGCGATGCATTTCATCAAGGTGATTCTCACATCGAATCAGCCAGGAGACTGAGCAACATTCCGGGCGTGATATCGCGCATCTTCGGCATCGTAATCATCTGCCCGTGCTCGGGGCTTATCACCTGGAAATGACACTGCCCAACTCGTATCTCAGCATCTACGTCTCGGATTTGGGTCTCCCTGCCGGGCTCGTCAGGCAAGAGCAAGTTAGCGTGCCCGTGGTCAAAAAGATGCGCAACGTTCATTTGCGACACCTCAAAACACTCAACATGCAAGTCGTGAATGCAGCTGGCATTTTCTCTCAATCCAAGGGACTTCGTGCCCAGCTTCCGCCAGCTTCAAGAACATCAAAGCAGCTTTGTCAGGCTCTTTGTCACCTCAAGAACATCAACTGGAGATGGCATTCGCACTCCATCTGGGGGCATGGCCAAAGTCATAGGCGCTCACCAGCTTGCTGGACAACCATTCTCCCCTCTCACACACCTGGGCTTACTACTGTTGAGCGACACGCGCACCAGCGGTTGGCTCCCGTGCCTTCTTCAGAAGGTTTACAGCGATGTCGCAGTCCCTCACTGTCCTAGCCCCGCAGCCGTATGTCTCAAGGCTTGGCAGGGCCCCGAGGCTGCGGCCCGATGCCGTTGAGGTGCATCACTGCCAAGGAGTACGCGGCTGGAGTGTGGCCACGGTCCAGGGCCTGGCGATTGGGGAAGTAGACATGGCACGCACATCCCGCACGCGCGCGCGATGCTCATATCACGCGCCTGGGTATAGTAGAGCACCGCCTTTTGGAAGGACTGCTCAGCCCCGGACCCGGTGAGGTACCTCATTGACTCACTTTGGCTCGTACCGGCAACTGCTCCGAGCGCACATGCTGGCCAGGTTGAACATGCCGTCAGATGAACCACCATACGCGGACTCGTTGAAGTGCTTGAAGGCCAAGCGCAAGTTGCGTGCCTGCATGAAGCTGCCCGAAGCTAGGCGAACTCCACGAGCGATGCGGCCGCCGCCCTGCCTGTGCGTTGGTGCCGCGGAAGTAGATGTACCCGAGGCCGTTGTGGCCCAAAGGATCGTTCTGATTGGCCGCAGTGACAAAGTAGGCATAGGCCGTGTCCAGATTCTGGGGCATGCCCAGGCCTCATGGGCGACAGCTGCATGTGAACGGCGAGAGCCACGGCATTGGGGACCCGGCCGAGGCAGTACATGTAGCCAAGCAGCGCCACGGCACCGGCATGATTCCGGTTGGCAGCCATCTTCAAGTACTGCTTTGCCTGAGCAGAACTGAGATCTGCGTCATCTCTCCCGCTCACCTGCCGCCCCTGCCTTCTGGAGGTCTTGCTTGAAACCTTCGATGCCCAAGAGGTACCGCTTGCCAATGGCGGCAGCCACAGTGCTATCGCCGCTGGTTGCAATCTGGACGAAAAGATTCAGCTCCGAAGAGCTGATGACCTCAGAAAAACCCGAGAATCGAGCTCTTAGATCGATTCTCGAGCCTAGGGAGGCCATGAGGCATCATGAGGCTTCATGAGTTGGCATCCGATGCCATGAGATGCCATGAGTCGCCATGAGATGCCATGCCCGGCCTTCCTCTCTTTGTGCGGCAGATTCAGGCGCACCAGTTCCACAGCCTGTGGCATGCCTGAGCTGTAGATGCTGGCAATGCCCTTGGCCACGTCGATGTAGTTCAAGGCGGCCGTGGTGCAAGCCTGGGGGCATCGAGGCGCAGGGGACACTCGAAGCTCGATCGCGGCTCGCCTGAGGGACTCCATAGCCATGAAGGTGCCGATAGCCCATGGCCATCAAAGCGCCTGGATGACCTGTGCAACTCTTGCCAGGTCACAGCCAGCCCACAGCCCGTCAGCCCAGCACCTGCAGTAGAGGCTGCATAGAGGTGCAGCACTGCAAGTGCCTGTCGGCTTGGTGCACATTCAAGTCTCCCTTCAGTCAGTGCTAACTCAAGCTGGCGAAATTTGGTGCCCAACAAGTCCTTTCTCGCCGCGCCTCGTTCCGTCGAAGGTCTTCCTCCGTGCACCCAGCTCCCCGAAATGCAAATGCCGTGCGAAGCGACGTGAAGACGGGCCAGGGTTGCGTTGCGGGCTGGCAGCGAGGCGTGGAGGATCGCCAGGTTGTACTGCGCGTCTGGATCGCCCTTCTCCGCCGCATCCTCGAAGAGCTCCTTTGCCTCCGGGTCAAAACGTATGCGGCCCGAAATGTGCAAGCAGGCCCCAATGCGAATGTTTAGAGTGGATGTAGTTGGATGATGTTGGATTGACCTTACACCTCTGCGTGTGTCTGTGTGTGTGTGCGCGTGTGTCTGTCTGTGCGTGTGTGTCTTAAGAAGAATCCTTGTCCTGGGTTGTCTGAAATTCACAAGTTCTAGGTGACCAGGTGCTTGTAACATGGCACGTGCCGACGAGGCACAGAGTCTTGGCTCTAGGATATCTATGACAAGCACGCCACGTCAAGCTACATACTTGAACGTCTTCCATCCATCCATTTGCAGAAACCTACACGACATTGGAGCACGAGCTGCAAAGATGGCCGGATTCGCCTTTGTGAGGTTTCGAGGCAGTCCGGCTCCAACGAGGTACATCTCCCCCAGCTGCGTCTTGCATGCCTTGACCCGCAAGTTCCACGAGGATCCGAACGAGTTCCCCAAGTTTCCGGCCTCGGAGTCCTGTGTGCAGCTTGTCAATGTGGCCAGCGCCTGAGACGGCAATGGCCCACTTCGGTGTAGCCCCCTCAAGTCTCCGCCTTTGCATCTTCGCCCACCCTGGCGACGACCAGTGGAACAAGAAGAAATGCCAACTCCCTCCCGCCTGAAGGCCTGTTGTGCCCTCTCCAAGTCTGTGGCATTGCCTGGCGCAGGCAACCACTACGATGAGAGAGTTGGGGTGCAGGCTGTGAGGCGTGCTGGCGACGGGCTCCGCTGGCTCGTCGACATCTTCAGCACTCAACTGCAAGAGAACGGCCTCTCCAGGCAAACGATTTCTGCCAAAAAAAATATGCCATTGCTTACGTGCCACGCCTTCAAGAAGTAGATGGCAGCAAGGAGCGCAAGGCTGGCCAGGAGGATGCGGATCAGCATGACCTTCTGCTCAACTCTGTCTGCGCTCTGCAACCCCATTCCGCCTGCCTCCTGGCCAAGTTAATCTTTCATGCCTCCAGGAATCTAAGCTCCATCTCAGCCACAAATGCTGCGGGCGAAATGTCGTCAAGCGATGCCCGAAGCATGCCACGCGCTGTGCCGCTTGCCAGAGGGCTTCTGAACGGATCCTGTCCATGCTGGAGCCGCGCCCACCGTGAAACTGCCATTGGCCAAAAAGCGAACCTTCTGCTTGCCTTTGCAAGCGCAGAGGCAAAAGCCGGGTGTTCTTTGTCACTCGAAGCGGCCCACAAGGTGCACACCCTGAGGCCAAACCCGAATTGGAACTTTGCTTCCCAGTGGAATTCAAATACAAGGCATGAGCAAGGAACAAGGCAGAGTGAGAGAGAGAGAGAGCGAGAGAAAAAAAGAAAACAACAAAAACAAAGGTACCTCTGTACTCTCGACGATGTCGGAGATGGTGCCAATCTTCAATTCGAAGGTAGTCTGCCAGCGTCACAGCTTTCACGCCCCTTTCCTCTGTTGGCGCGGCCTTGGATATCTCATACCCGCCGAACAACTTCCTCCTCTTAGTGATTGGCCTCGCGCGCAACATGTCGGAAGCGAAAATTGGCAAAGAAAGCTGCTGAACTAAGGGCCAACCCCAAGTCGCCGCCAACTTTGGCCGAGATCTGCCATGAACATCCAAATCTTCCAAATCTGCAAAAAGGTTGACTCAAACTCGCAGCTCGCACGTCGTCGTCGCTTTCCGCACGGGCATAATTCTCAAACTTCTTTTGTAGCGCCTGCGGACTCAGTGTGGCACGTTGACAGCGAGTAACTCCGAGTAACGGGGCCTGCGCACCACCTCCGTACGCCACGTTCTCCAACTTGAACTTGAGATTCTTGAGAGCTTCTTTGGCCTCCGTCTTCACTCGGGCGTGCGGAACATGCGGAACATCTGAAAATCCTTGCCTCCTTTTTGCTCCAGGTAATGTCCTTCTGCCGCCAAGACTTCGCTGGTTTGCCAAAGAAGTCCCTGCCAATGGAACGCAGGTCGCCTCACCCCTTGCAACTTGACACCTACGACTTGAACCCAATGGTGCCTGTGCTTCTTGAGGATATGCCAAACCCGAGCTTCGCCCTTCTGCACGGCTCTCTCGGGCAGCTTTTCCGCCTGCGGGATCAAACACTTGGACTCCGCCACTCCGCCACTCCGCCACTCGCCACTCGGCCTGCTTCTTCTCCTCCTGAGAAAGGAGACTCGTGCAAGTCTAAGCCTCTAAGCCTGGCAGCCCAGCCTCGATCCTTCGCCTCTCCTCCACCTCCAGTGACTTTGCCAAAGGGTCCTTGGTGGACCTGCGGTGCAGGGGCCCAAGACTCCAAGACTCACTCTGAACAGAGAGAAATGGCAGATGAATAAGCGTGTAGTGAATTCGATGAATGAAGTATTGAATAATCACATGAATCACATGTATGATGTAAACTGCTCGCTCACAGTGAACACATGGCACACCTTGTGCTTGGACGTTCGAACTGCGTCTGGCCGCTCTCATGCTGGTAGTAGACAAGGCCAGGCTGCGCACGAGACTTCTTGCACGGGCCCACTGCTGAAGACAACAAGGCAAAACGCAAAGCGACGTGCGCACTCTCTCTCTTTTTTACACAACGATGCAACACCTTTAAGTGCTTCTACACAGCATGACTGCCGTTCAGCGCACCTGATTCTGCTACTCTTGATAAACTACCCAAGTGCACATCATGCGAATGACTGCAACGCCAAAAACCTATTCGCTCCCTGAGGCACCAAACAGAACCTTGCCATTTGCGCTTGGACAGTCACAGCATGTCAGCCCTTGCCACAATACAATGCTGTTTTAGCACATGTGTCAGCCTGCACTTTGGCTGACTTCGCCACAGTCTTGGATGAAGGTAAGCAGCAACAAGCCAATATTGAAGGAATCCTTGCACCAAGCTATCATCCAAGGTCGCCGAATACAGAAACCGATGTCCCTTCTCGATCCTTTTCAATCCAGGATCAAACATTCATTGGCACTCTCTTCGAGAGCCCCGAAAGTGGGCGGCCCGGAGGGGGGAGGAGGCACACCCCACAGCACATCCTCGCGGGGCCCGGGGCCGGGGCCGGGGCTGGCTGGGGCCTTCCACCGCTCGGGCTGCCAGGGCGCAGCGTCCGCGGACAGACCAGCGGCGCCCGCGGCGCCCGCGGCGCCCGCAGCGCCCGCGGCACCCGCGGCGCCGGCTCCACTGGTGGGCCCGGAGGTCTCCTCCAGCGCTGGGAGTGGTGGAGACCAGCCCGGGGCCGAGGGAATGGACTCCCAGCCATCAGCGCCAACGGTGCGCACCTTGGAAAAGCTGCAAATGGGAAGCGGGCGTAGCGCAGCCAATCGAACCCTCGAGCCCTTGCCTGCGCCATGTAGATACGACCCGGCGGAGGACCTGGTCGGAGGCCTCCGACCCGAAGTTCCACCAAAGTGCCAAGCTTCGCCTGCGCGAGGTGGGTCAACATGGGCCATTTGCAATGCCGGCCACAGGCAGCCCTCACAGCCTGCAATGATTCCCCTGCCTCTGGAGCGGACCTCACGAAGCGCTCGAAAACGCTGGTGTCTGCCTGCAAGAATGGCGGCTGACATCTAGCGCAGTGGCAACTGGGGAAAGCACCTCGCGCAGCTCAACCACATAGGCAGCAGCCTGCAGCACTGCTGGCCACCTGAGCGAATGAAGTGGATGCATCTCAGAGATCTGTGGCACATTCTAAGTCCAAAGCCGGACCGACAGGGCAAAGCCAAACTCGTCGGCGGGGCACAGCTCAGGCGCGGCAGGTGGAGGCACCACCAAGCCACTGGGCGAGCGCCAGGTAGGCGGACTGTAGCCTCACGACAGAAGAATCATGGAAACTGAAATTGGACCTGACAAAAACGTGTTTGAGAGTTGGGCACAAATAAACAAAAAGCCGGCCTAGAACATCTGCGGCTGGCGGGTAGACGTCACCCGGCGGCGTCCAAGGCCAGGGAGAAGTGGGTGGGGGCACGTGCGCCGGCATCAGGTGGCTGGGATGGCTGGGATGGCTGGAGAGGGGGTGGCTTGGGTGGCTGGAGTGGCTGGAGTGGCTGGAGTGGCTTGGATGGCTTGGATGGCTTGGATGGCTAAAGGGCTTGGGATAGGCCTCGGAAAGCGACGCCGGGGGCAGCTTCGGGCTGTGCGCCGGCGGCTTCGCGTCCTTGGAGGCGCCCTGGGAGGGTACGCACGGCTCCGAGGCTTCGGAGGACTCGGACATGGTGCCGCACTCCGTGAAGTAGGAGACCCGGGCCTCGTAGGCCGCTGTGAGCTGCAGACCCGTCACCTTGCAGGAGGAGCAGTTGGAGTCAAAGCGGTTGGTGGTGGCCACTAGGCGCTTGGAGGCCACATCTACGGAGGACCAGGGAGCCGTGCTCCCGGCCACGCGCAGCTCCACGGAGTAGGCCACGGCCAGCACCAGCGGCGACCAGTACACCATCAGCGACCCCGGCTCGGCCTCCTCGGGCAGGTTGCTGGTGAGGGAGGGCGCTGGCAACGCCGGCAGCGTGGCCATGTCCGGAGCCTCCAGTGGCAGCAGCCGCGCAATGAGGGTGCCCTTCTCGTCCGCGTAGGCGTGGGCCGTGCGCGCCAGGAACTTGGCGATCTCCCCGAAGGAGGAGAAGGACACGGAGGCGAAGCTGCAGGTCCGCGCGTGCGCCACGATGGCTGAGCTGGCGCCCTGCTTGGAGAAGAACTTCATCAGCTCCGCCTCGTCCAGGTCTCCCGGCAGCCCCGCCAGCACCAACTTGTCCCCGAAGGCGTGGCACGGCAGCCGCAGGTTGGGCCGCGCCGCCATCGGCTCGTCGCGCGTCCGGGGCAGGTCCAACGTGAAGCAGCCCAGGACGCTGCCGGTCACGCGGGCCGTGCAGGTCAACGAGACCATCTTGGCGAAAGGCTCTTTGGCCGCGGCGCTGGCGGCGCCTTCTGCCTCAGCCTGGCATCGCATCAGCGCACAGGCTCAAGCGACTCAGAAATATGCCGTCTTTGCGGAACCAGTACTGGCTTTTAGAATTTAAGCTGCGCCATATGCAAAAGGAACGGCTGCCCTGGCCCTGCCTCGGGGATGCAAAAAGTCACCACATCCCCAGGGACTAGTCGCAACTGACCGCAGGCTTCTACTTCCATCGACACCTGTGCGCATGTCTGTTGCAAGACACTGTGCAATGCGTTGCAACAACGAGCAGGCCTCCCTGCGCCCGCAAACCGCCACAGCCTGGCACAAGCTTGAAGGCTTCAAGGCTTGAAGGCTTGAAGGCTTGAAGCGCATGTTTTCTTTGGCTCTGGCCTCGTCGCTTGTGAGCGCTCCATGCTGTGGCTGTCCAGGCTGCGTGGACGGCGGATGGACCACGGTTCCCGTGAGCTTCTGAAGGCGTTGGACACAGACCGCCTGGGGATAGCCCTCCACGCTGCGGCGGACCCGAAAGAAGACCAAGTCCTCCTCGGCCAAACGAGGCGCGGTGGACTTGTCCCCGTCTTCCTTCTTCTCCGCTGCCGCAGCCGCCGCCTTGGCAGCATCCGGCCCCAAACAAGCCGCCGCTGCCGCGGCGGAGGAGGCTGAAGCCCCCGTATTCCTCAGGTCGCACAAAGGCACCGAGCAACTCGCGCAAACATGAGACATAAAGGCAGCATTGCATCAACATCACCGAGCGCAGCGCCCGGTCATGACCATGCTGATTGCGGTCTCCCTATCTACACCAGCAGCGAGAAGGGCAGCCATGGTTGCCTCTGCCTTACCGGAGACAACAAAGACACAGCGTCATGGTGCCACAAGCTGCCACGTGGTGGCATTTGGAAAACCACGCCTTCGGCATGTAGACATCTCGTCCAAAGCGATCTGCGGTCTCTGCACATGCCAGGAAACCAAAGCCCCGGCGGTCGTTGTAGGACTTGACAACTCCCAAGTAAACTTCGCGGGACACGTCCTCGTCGTCTGCATTGGCAACAGATGGCGGAGCCTTGCCATCCTTGTCCATGCGGATCAGGGCTAAGCAACTAACCCCTCCCCGCCCATACGCTCGCGACTACCTGTGCATTCCTTACTGAGCCATAAGCTGACACAAAACTGCCGCATGGATTCCACACCGAGGCTGCAGGACTGCGTGAAATGCACCGTGCAGCACTCTTTTGCCAACGCTTGCAATCAAGGGCATTGTACAGCCTCTCAGCCGCATGAAGCACAGAGCATGGCGAGCATGGCGAGCATGGCGAGCATGGCGAGCATGGCGAGCATGGAGCGGGTCAGGCAGCACCGTTTTGCCAGCCTGAGCCAGCGGGTCCGCGTGGTCAAGCCTCAAGCGACGGGAGCCACAAGCCGCTGGCTCTTCACTCACAGCGTTCACTCAGATTCTGGCAGACTTCCAAGTTGGAGCCAAGGTGTAGCTGATCACGGTCAGCACAATGACTAGAACCTGAGCGCAACAGATGTCGGCGAGCATTGGACACGGCTCAAGGTGCCGAGCCATCAAACACGTGGCGATGTGGAAGTCTTTGCCGTGCACGGGCAAAATGTCTGAGACCTCCGGGCCGAAGCCACTCGACGAATTGCCGGAATACGTCTTAGAATAGGGGATAAGGGTAGGGCCGCATCTGCAACAAGCACGTCGAAGATGTAAATCACCAGGATTGCCGCGGCCTCTGACAGAATAAGTCCAAGGTTTCGATGATGGCATGCGGCAGAAGCTCGACCGGTGTGCAAACCACACATTGTTAGAAGCAAGAAACGTATTCCACTCAAACAGGCAATGTGGGTGCAGTGCTGCGTGGTGCGCCTCGCCAATGTTTTTGAGCACAGAGTCCAGGGTCTTGAGGACGTAGAAGGTCGACCACCCTTTGCAGACCCTGGAGCGCGAATTGAACCGTTTTGTGGATTGTGTGTGTGTGTGCAAGCATTTTGCTCACTCGCCTGGCGAACTCTGTCAGCAAAGGTGAGAGCAGCCCCCTGGCCCCCTTGCGCTGCGAGTTGTGCCCTCAACACATCTCCAGGTTTGGAATCTTCGAGCTGGGAAGGCGGTGAGACGGAAATGGTAGGCGGTGAGACGGAAATGGTAGGAGGTGAGACAGCAATGCTAGGAACAGGCCCTGCCTTGAAAGGTGCCTCTGCATCAGAATCGGCATCCGAATTTAGCGTGTCCACTGAGACGCTGTCGCTCTCCTCACTCTGAGGGCGCACCCCTGTGGCTGTGGCCTGCAGCAGCAGAATGTGGTCCTTGGCGTGGCCCAAAGACAGCAGCGCCGCCTCCACCGCAGCCAGCAAGCCCTGCGGGCCGCACACCAACAGCCGGCTCGACTGGCTCAGGTGCCGCAGCATCTCCATGTCGACGCGGCCCCGGAAGGGCGCCTCCGCCTCTGTGGGCTCCAGCGCCGGCACGAAGCGCCGATGGCCCAGCCGCAGCGGGGCGGCGGCCCGATCGCGCGTCAGCGTGTGCAGCACGCGCAAACGACCCCCTGCCGCAGCCTGCAGCGCGCGCAGCTGCGGCAGCAGCAGGGCCTCCCGGCCCGAGCACAACATGGACACGGACAAACTGCGAGCGCTTTCCTCGCTTCTGTCTTGTGCGTCTTTTCCTTCGGCGTCATTCGCACCAAACAGGGCCGAGAGCACCTGGAGAGCTGGGGCAACACCTGTTCCGCCTGCCACAATCCCCAGCTGCGCGCAGTCGAACCAATCCAATGGCAGTGTCTCAAGAGGAGCAGAGACGCGAACCCAGCAATTTTGCTCCTCCAGGGGCGCGTAGTTCTGCAGGCAAGCCTCCTTTGCTTCCTCTGCTGTCAATAGCGACCCGAAGAATCTGGAGACCTGTCCGTCAGGGTAAGTCTTGACCAGGAGGTCCATGCGGCCGTTTTCCCACCCAGCCACAGATGAGATTGGCGTGTAATCTCTTGAGATGGAGCCATGAATGACCTGAACATGCCAGGCGCTTTCAGGACAAGGGTGAACATTGCCAGGCGTTGCGGTGAGGTGGTACACGCAGGAGTCGGGCGACACACCAGTAATTTGATCCACCCTCCACAGGCCACTGCCATCGCTCAGTGCCCCTCCCATCTGCAGCCGCTGGATGCGTCGCTGCAGCCTCGCCGCCTCCCGGCCTGCAGTCAGCTTCATGGCCCATTTGTAAGCCTCCACCGCCTGTGCTTGCTGCCCCTGGAAGGCGTAGACGTGGCCCATCTCCGCCAAGGCATCCGCTTTGAGCGCCGTCGCCTCGTGCGCCGCAACCCGGAAGTCCTCCAGCGCCAAAGCCGCGCTCCGGGCGTCCATCTCATTCTTCGTCTCAGCAGCCTCATTCGTCTCATTCGTCTCAGTCTCTTGAGGCTTCGCGAGGCAAAGACGACCAAAGGCCCGGCCACGGAGCAGCAGCAGCGCCGGGCGGTCCTTTCGCAGCTCCAGCGCCTCCGACAGCAAGCGGATGGCCTCCCGCATGTCCTCCACGGTGTGCTGTGGCCGGAAGGGGCTCTGTGCCAACAGCCGCAGGGCATCCGACTTCAGCCGCGCCCTCTGCAGCACCTCCTCCGCAACGCTGGGAAAACCCAGGCGCTTCAGCAGGGAGACGACCTTCTCGAAGGAGTTCAGGCGGTTGAAGGCCTGGCTTCTGCCGATTGCGCCAGTTGCGCCGGTTGCGCCGGTTGCGCCGGTTGGCACTGTCACCAGGCAATTGGGTCCTTGACCGCAGAGGCCCAAGCAAGCGCTCGCTTGGGCAGTGATGGGCAGCACTTCACCAAGATCCTCCAGATCCGAGAGCAGGGCCTTGGAGCCCTGTGCCGTGCAGGTGCCATGAGTGCAAACGCGCAGCATCACTCTCTATCCTGGGTGTCTCTGGGTTTGCATTGGCATGTACACTGTGCTCATGAAGCTTGCGTCCAAAATGGAGCCCCACTTTCTTCTCAAACTGCTGTATAGCAAAGAGACCTATGGAACCCCAATGCTTGAAATGGAACGTGCATTGTAACATACAGTCGTCCTGCAGTCATCGTGTATTAAACAAGCATCCGCCAAAAAACGTCATAAGAACATGTGGATCTTCGTTGAGCCGCCAGAAGCCAGAAGAACTCTCTTTGCACGTGATGATATATGTTGGGGATACGCTCGTGTGAAGGGCAAAGGAGGCACTTGCACATAGCGATCAAAATCCGAGTGCCGTGCCAAGAGATTGCGACCACAATCGTCCGGCTATCCCATCCGCTCCAAAAGCCGTCCTCCCGCACGTTCCCTGGAGCGGACGGAGTTGACAGGTGCCGAGGCTCACTCAAGGCCCAGGCGGTCAAACAAAAGAGTCAGCAGCAGCGAAGTCACCAGCCAAGCAATCTTCAGCTGCGCGACCTCTCAAGTCAAGAAAACACAAGTAACATCAAGCAATATTATCTTACTAGAAGCAGTTGATTCCTTCATATCCGCCTGAGCGTATATGGGCATTTCTTTGAAGGCCTGATGGCTGCTGAGGCTGTCAGTCGTCAGTGCACTTGCAAATCTCGGGCCTTCAAATGTTTCTCGGCAAGCACTGCGCAAAGGCAGGAGAAGAAGACCTTAAAAAAGTGCGCGAAGCCCTCACTCACCCCCTCACCCCACCTCTCCCACAGCCCGAAGGCCCAAAGCGTGCCTTGGCCACCACAAAAAGCAGGCCGATGGGCTGAAAGCTGCCCTGCAATTGGCAGCTCCGGGGTAGACTGTACCCCTCCAGTTAAGACATGGACGAGCGCATTGTCACGAGGAAACATTGACATGGCGTGTCTCACAGGCTGGGTGCCCACGAGGCGTGAAACGACACGGCTTGGCACGGCTTGGATTCACTCAGAAGCCGTGGCCCCGCAGGGCATGTCGGAGTCGATCCACTCGGCCAAGGCCGCGGCCGTGGCCTCCGAGTCCAATTGCTCTGCCAGGCGCGCCAAGTCCTCGTGGTCCAGCGGGTCGATGGTCCGCCGCGCCAGGCGCGACGCCAAGAAGGGCGGCAGCTCCTCCAGCAGCCGCAGCACCCGACCCCGGTGGCGGGCCTGGACGCACTTTGAGCGCACACGCACCCAAAAAAGGACCGGGACGCTGTGCGCGTGCGTTCGTTTCGCGTTTGGAGTGGAATTTCGGGTTGAACCATGTTTTCATAACGTGTGTTTACATGTTAGCTGCAGTGTGCAGATATTCGATTGAGAACAACATACTGTGAAACTGTCATGTTAAACAGAATCATTCTAATCGAAATGTTTCTCCCAGCATAGACCGCATGTAGCAAGCATGTGTTGTCAGGCAACGAACGAGAGATGCCAGCGCAGCAGCACACGCAACATGCCCCGCAGAGGACACAAATGATTTGCACAAACCTGCATAGACAATATTGCAACCTTGGCACTCCGAGTTTTGGTGGATTTGCTAAACGCATCGCCTCTCAGAGCCGATGTTTTGGTGGTTTTTTGCCTAACGTGCCGGGCAGAGTGGTCAAACAACTTTTTCTCGCGAAGAGTGGTCCAGCAATTCGCTTGCCAAAGCCTGCATAGATGATAGTTGCAACATGCCGGAGACACTCAAAAAGAGAACTGCCTTCTACTGCACGGATCCGAAGTACCGCGGCGGTTTGCTGGAGCTGCAAAGAGTTACAGGTGAGAAGGGACTGTGCGAACGGCAGCGAGAAGCCTTAGCAGGACATGTCCCGGGGAGGAGACTAGGCGGCAGAGGCGCTGGAGGCAGCGCCCCGAATCGGGGAGTTAGACGTTAAGTCCTCAGTTCAGGTTCCTTGGATTCCTTGATTTCAGCGGACTTAGACTTACCTTCTTCGATGCTTGAATCCTAACAAGCCTCAACATGCGTGACACGCTACCATGCCAATGGGGGCTTAGGGGTCCTGGATTATTGAGTATGTCTAATTGAAATTAAATAGACATTAATAAGAATACAAACAACAACAAAAACAACCAGAATGTCTATTTCAAAGTAGACTTTAAATCATGAGTACTCTATTTCAGAATAAATGATACGGAAGAAATACGTCCAACAGACGTGCACCTACAAATCAGTAAGCATCTAAACAAACAAAAAAAACACAAACAGAAGAAGAAGCAACACCATGTCAGTTGTCCTGACTTGCGGGGCATAGTCTTGACACTTTTTGTTTGCTTGGTTTTTCGAGGCTTTTTGCATTTCGTTGGAAAAGAGTGAAAAACATAGTTGGTTCTTTGTATGCTTCTCCTGAAACAGCCCATATATCACCAGAAAAATGCGAAGACAGCGTGCACAGAGGGCAGTTTCACTTTTGAATTGGATTTCGGACCTGTCGGAACGGGTCCAGCCTCGGACTCCCGGGGCCCCGTTCGGAGCTCTGCAATGAGCAGCACCGCGGCCACAAAGGCAAGCACATCTGTGGCTGCCTCAGGGTCTGAAAGGGTACCAATAGAATGACAGTCAAGACTCGGGGACTCATCTACGTCCCTCTCTCTCTCTCGCTCTCGGCAAACCCTTGAACTCGCTTCGATTTCAAAGCCCGTCTTCCTTGGCTCCTTTCAGAGTCCGTCTTCTCCATCCGTGCTCCCTGCCTTCTCGTCCTTGCGAAAGAGCCGCGCCAGGTCGTGGCCGCCCTGCTCGGGGGCCCGCAGCACCGCCACGCCTTGTCGGGCGGCCAGGGCCTGGGCCCAGGCCTCGGCTTGTGCGAAGGGCGCGTCTTTGTCGTCCTGCGCCCAGACCAGCATCACCGGGCCCCCGAAGACCACCACGGGCGGCGGCTGGGTGGGCGCCAGCAGGATCGCCCCCGCCACGCGGCCATCGCGGCCATCGCGGCCCGCCACCTCCACGGCCTTCAGAGCGCCCCCCGCCTTGCCGCAGAGAATGCACAGCTCCGCGTGGCAGGCCTGCATGATGGCGTCCACCAGGCAATGCAGGTCCTGCAAATCCACCTCTTCCGCAATGTCAGGCAAGGCCACAGACACCCCCGCATCTAGCAGCTTGGTTCGCTTCAGCACTTGAACCCATTCATCCATGCTCTTGTCTGGCTTGTCAGGGCGACGACCCTGAAAAAGAATAGTGACACCAGTGCTTATGAAGTCTGCACTCAGAAGCTTCCCCATGGGTTCGACTAAGATACAAGAGACAGAACCTAGCTTTCCAGCCTGCAGTTCCACTTGTCTGCCGCCAAGCTTTTGCGCAGCTTGCCCCTGAAAAGAGGACCGCCGTTCCAGCACATCCGTGGGCACCCAGTGCCCATGAGCAGGAATCGTCATGTCCTCCTTGTGGTGCAAAGGTACCTCCTCGTGTGGCTCGCTCATCCAAGACACCGACCTGCGGACGAGCCGAGACGCGCTCCGGCCACCTCTGGCGACCGGGCTCGCCCTGTCGCCGTCTGTCCGGATCCCGCTTGTCTCTTCGGGCGCGTCCGGCTCGGGCTGGAGCAGCTCGGGCGGCTCGGGCTCGGGCGGCTGCGCGAGGAAGGGGTTGGCCATGATGGAGTCGATGAGCATCTTCGCAGCCACGCTCAGCTCGCCAAGCCGGGCGATACGGGCATCCAGGCGGCTCTCCAGCTGACGCAGCGTCTCGATCTTGGCCTGGTGAAGACCCAGCGACGCTTCCAAACGCGCGCGGGGATCCATGGCCAAGACGAGGGCGGCTGCCGCTTGGTTTGCTCCCTTTGCTTTCACTTGTAGGCAAAGACCGCATGAGTCGACTTTTGAAAGCCAACTGCCAAGCTTCGAACAGAAACGCGTTGAAGTGCTTCCGAATTGAGCTCAATTGTCTCAAGCCCCCAGTGTGAGTTGGAGTCTGTGTCTTACCTTCTGGCTTCTTCATGGGCTGCAGTAAGATGTGCATTCCATCGCACGCGACACGTCCTTCGAGTATGCTCTCTTGCACAAACAACAGGCTCATGCCTCGTCGCTGCTGTCTTCTGACAGCACGAATGCGCTCATGCCCAGGGCGATGGTGACTGGCAAGAAAAGCAAAGAGTATTCACAAAGCAAGGCGTTGCATGCTCAAATCAAAGAGCAGGAACAAGCTTAGGATCTTCTCTTTTCCCCTGAACAGTGGCTCGCGTCCAAACACTGTACCGTGGGCAGGCAGCGAACAAGACCAATCTCCCTGATTTCCATGAAAGAGTTTGCTTCGGCTTAAAGGCTTGTGTAACTTGTGTATGACATCATCGCCAAAGTCGACATGATCAGAGCGCTGAGTGCAACCCGCTACTCCACTGACCAAGCATTGGAGCTGATCTTGTCTGGAACGCTGAGCAACCCAGCAACCCCCAGCAACCCTGCCTAGTACATTCCACTGCAGAGTGGTTTGGCGCTGGCCGCGCAGGCCCCACATGATGAGGGCTGTGACAAGCAACTTGCTCTGAAGCAAGATCTGATACCTGCACATTTCCAGCATGAGTTTCATGAGTTGCATGAAGCACGAGACGTTGCTGGTCCTTGCTTGAGTCTTCTGAGTGTTGGACGCAGCACCCCCCATGACAGCCATTGACTGCATCTCAAGAAAGTCTCCTTAGCTCGTGTCGAGTGATGGTGAAGGGGTTTTACGGTGACACTGAATGCCAGGGCACCAAATGCATACACCACCGCAATGGCACTGAAGATCTGGGTCAGATGCAGAGACACGACATGTCTTGCCGCTAGTCAAGCGCATGCCTTCAGTGGCACCGGGTCCCAGCACTGCTTCAAGCCATCCATTCCTCCGAAGAGCAGTGCCAGTGTGTTGCCTGACATCGTTGTAGCACCATGCCGCACTGGCAGCTGGTTGTTGTGGCTTTCAAGACTACCGCTCAACTCTGACTTGATCAAAACATGCTCAAGGCTCCATCAGCTTTGTTTCTCACTTTCCCAACCGCTGCTCCAGTATTCCAGGTCATCGTCGCTGTGCTCCAGGGATTCTATTGCGTCAGAGCCGGACCTCGCGGGACTGGAATAGAGCAGGGCCACGCGCGTGGGGCTCGGGCTCAGCGCCTTTGGCTGGGCCCGGGGCGGGGAGGCGACCGAGGCCGAGGCCAATGCAGCCTCGCGGAGGAACTGGTCCCGGCGCCGCTCTTCCGCAGCGATCTCCTCCCGGAGCTTTGCCTTCCGAGCTCGGACCTGCGCCTGGCGCACCGGGTCCACGCCTCGGACTCCACCAACTCCGACTTCTTCGGCCAAGGACGCCTCTTGGAAGGCCAGGGCGTTGGTGAGGGCGCCGGCCAAGCGCGCATTCTCGCGCCGGGCCTCGGCCACCTGGGCCTCCACGTTCGCCACCCACTGGCGCAGCGGCGCCTCCTGGGCCTGAGCGGCCTCGCGCTGCGCCGTCAGCGCCGCGGCCTCCGCCTCCGCCTCCGCCAGCGCCGCCCGCAGCTCCCCGGCCTCCGCCCGCGCGGCGCCGACGGCCTCCGAGGCCACGCGCGCGCTGGCCTGGCGCAGGAAGCGCGTGGACGACTCCCGCCGGGTCAGCTCCGCACTCAGCGCCGCATGCCGCGCATGGCTCGCGTGGCCCGCGAAATGCAGCGGATGGCTGTCCGTCACAAAGCCCACTTCGTGCGCCTGTGCCTCCGCGTAGTCTCGCTCACCTTCACTGCTGGCTGGCGAAATCCCTCCGAAACTGGCCGCTGCAAACTCAGAGTGAGACCTATCTTCCTTTGTTTCTTGCTCTAGTTGTTCTGCCCAAGCTTCCGCAGCTGCCACCTCAGCCGACCAGCAAGGAAGCTGCTGGTCATAACTGCGCAGCTCCTCCCGCAGCTCTTGCAATTCAAATTCTAGGATAGCGCATTCTGCGCTTTTCCCCTTCATTGGTCTTGAGCCAGCGTGGCGAAGTGCTCAACTTGATCTCAACACCCGGAAACAACAAGCGGGCCAGCTGCACCAATGGCAATGTCAACAGCCGAATTCACCACGCATGGGGTGGCCTAGCATGTTCTCATTGTAGATTCAGGGTGCGCAATGCGTTGCCACCCAGCCTTGCCGTATGGAAGCTTGCCATCCGTCTTTGAGATATCAATGATGATCTGAGCATGGGCATGGCATGGGCATGGCATGGGCATAGCATGGGCGAGGCATGAGGCTCACACTGGATGGAAACTTCTAACGGCAATGAAGACGGCAAAGGCGAGTGCAGTCTGGACTGCGCTCGCACCCTGGGGCAGGGCCCAAGAGAATGCAAAACACCGGCGCCTGACGGCCTTCGGCACGACATTCCTGACGCCAAGCCAAGCGCTCGCAAGATCGAGCTCTCAAGCGAGATCGAGCCGAAGGCCCGGAGGCCCGGAGGCCCGGAGGCCCGGAGGCCCAGGCCTGTTGGGCAGCAGCGGCTCCTTGAGGCTTGCCATGCCGGGCCCGCCCCTCCCTTTGAGCTGCGTGGCAACAGCAAACACCTCTGGCTTCTCCCTCCCCGGCTTCCTGCTAAACACCAAAACAAAGATCCCTGATTTGGGGAGAAAAACATCCAGCTGAAGAAAAAAAGAAAGCACGGCAAGCTCTGCACTGGATGAAGCCAAAGCCAAGGGAAGAGAGGGGGCTCACCTTGGAGCGGGACTCCTTCTGCTTCCAGCCCGGAGGCAATGGCACCTTCCCACTTAAAAGTCTTGGGGCTTCCGAAGATTTGAGTCACCTATGTCACCTTGCCGGGCCTGCTCCATCTTCCGCTTGCGGGCGCCCATGCAAGCCGACTCGAGCTCGCCGCAGTCCGAGATGACTGCCTTCAAACTGAAGCCGCGACTGCCGACCGAACCAAATGAAACTGACACGCGCCTCAAAGAGAGGAGTTCCACCCTTCGTGCCCATAGACTCGAGCTGAGCAAAGCCAGAAGCTCTGAGAAACGAAAAGGACACATTTCACGACATGCTCTCAGCGCGTGTCTCGTGTCTTGCCTTGGACAGCTTGTCAAGGCCTTCAATGACCCGCCCGAACACGGTGTGCTTGCCATCCAGCTTGGGCTCCGCCTGTTGAGCAAACTGCGCAGAGTAATCTCCCTGTGGCTTTCATCTCATCTGAGCTCGCTGTTTCAGTCTGGCTCACCTTGGAGGTGAAGAAGAACTGCGAGCAGTTCTTACCTTCTTGGCCACGTTTGTGTGCCATGGAGACCTTGAAACAGCACATTCCAATTGAAGAGATTATGAGTCTGGGCGCAGGCGAGGGCGGGTCTATCGTGCTTCACCTTGAAGTTTTCACATCCAAAGGTACCATCTCCATCCTGCATGTAAGCCAAAAAGGGACTCAAGACGAAGCTTGGGGAAGCCTAAATGTTGTCCTGATTGTAGATGGAGTCACCCCCTGATCCATCTCCCTTTGTAATGTCACCACCTGAGCAGGTCAACGCAACTTGCAAAGAAACCAACGCATCTGCACCCAGCCTTGTATGATCTTGCCTGGAATGATTTTGTGAAACCTGCAGGGGAAAAAGTCCGCATCCAATACCCTTCGTCCGCATCCTGGCCATTGGCCGTTCCTGGCCGTTCCTGGCCTGCTCCCTTTGAAGCTCAGCGGCTTGCCAGAGACTGCGCTGATGCCCTTCTCACCTCGAGTCGGACGAAGTCGGACGGAGTCGGTCGAGGTCGATCGGCGTCGAGGTCGGGGACCGGCACTCAGGGCGCCGCCCGTGCAAAGGCAGCGGAAGTTCTCCACCGTCTTGGGGACCACGTCCCCGAAAAGCTCCAGGACGATGCGACCCAGCTGGCGCTTGTGCAGCTCGACCTCGACGAACGCACACAACATATGCACTGCAACACTCGAGTCTCCAGGTGCGCACCTCTAGGAAGACCTTGGGTCGCTTCTCCTTGATGTTTGCAGGCTGGTTGGCCTCCGAGTCTCCCGAGTTCGAGAGAGGATGGACAGACTAACACGCCTGGCCTCGCCATCAGGTCTGGTGCTGCCACCGGACCAGCCCTTGCCGTCTCCTGAGTAAAATGCAGTCGCGAGGAGAGGCAACAAAGGCGTGAGGCGTAGGGACCGAAGCAAAGGTTCGAGACACACGGAAAAACAAAGCACACACGAAGAACGCAAAAGCAATCAGAAGCTTGAAGATCGAGTCAAAGCCACCAGCGGTTTTCCAGACGAGGCTAAAGAGGGTGAGCACAAAACAATCATAAATCAAACCCAAATGATGAAGAACGAAAAAGAAGAAAATCCAGAAGACAATGGTCATGATCATGATCATGGATGGACGGATGGATGGATGGACGGATGGACGGATGGACGGAGGGACGGAAGGACAGATGGACGGATGGACGGATAGAGAGAAAGAGAGAAACGCTAAAATCGGTTGCGACTTTTACTTACAAGTGCAAGTGCTGTAGCGTTCAAACAAAAAGTCAACCAATGTAGTCTGCAGCTGCCAACCTTTTGACTCATGCAATGTAGTGAGCTCAAGGCCTGCAGTAGTGAACATACATGCAACACAAACGCAGGAAGTGAAGCATGTAGTTTGACACGGCCCCTCAGTTAAAAGGTCTTTGTAGTACCTTTTCAACTAAAGTGCAAGACATGGATTGACAGTAGTGATGAAAATCATTGTTGTTCATCAATTCTACTGTAGTGGCAAAAGGTAGTAACCTGCACTCAGTAGTTCACGCTGTTCATGTTCCAGCTCGATGTAGTGGCGCTGGATGGAATTCGTGAGGCAGTTACTCATTGTAGAGCAGGAGCTCAAGCATGTAGTGCCCAGTTCTGGGCGCGGTAGGCTTGGACCGTTTTTCGTCGACTGTCCAAGGTCGCGTAGTAGTGGGTGGTGAAAAAGGTTGTCATGTAGTTTGGAGCGCCTCGTAGTCTCTCATCGTCTATCTCAGGGCACGACATATGTTGGTCGTAATCCCTAAGGAAACGATGTAGTAGTGCTTTGTGGTGTTGGGTAAGGTTGGTCATGGTGAGTAGTGTAAAACCATAGTACTGGGTGCTCTTGCAAAGGATGGTAGTGATGGCCTTGTGTTGAAAGTCGTGGAGTTGGTCGCGGTTGTAGAGGTAGTGGAGTAGTTCCGGTAGAAGTAGTGGCATGTGATAGTTCCAAATGTAGCTATTCCTCAGGCTGTAGTTGTCGGTGAAGGTGGTCACGTTGTAGTCCACCTGGTAGATGGTTTGTGGATGTTGTGTAGTTGGGAGGTGGTAGTTCTGTTGTACTGGCATCATGTAGGAAATGTAGTCTCTGGTGAAGTGGAGAAATTGTCCTGAAGTGAGGTACCTGTAGTTGGATGATGACGTAGTTGGTGTTGTTGCCAGTCGTAGTGTGGAGTGAAGTCGCGTGGTAGTAGTGGACGTTGGCTGCTTCAGGTAGCGAAACGCTGAGCAGTGTGGAATTGTAGTGAGGCATCCGGAGGTCTCCAGGGATGCAGTGAATGGATCGTGTGTAGTCCAGTTGTGAAAGTGGAGTTGCTTGTTGTGGTGAGAGCAGTTGATACTCTTCCAGTGTAAGTGCAGTGAGAAAAAAACTGAGTGTAGGGAGTGTTGGTTGCCTGGTACTCCGTGATGTGTAGTTGGTCCATGCCAGTTGCCGGGTTGTAGTAAGCCGTGTTGCCAGGCGTGGAGTCAGTGAAGCGGTAGTTGGACTCGTTGTAGGTCTGAGGGGGTGGAGTTCCTTGGTCACTGGAGTCTGTAGGGACCGCCACCTGCGGTGTAGTCGCCCTGTCAGGCGTAGTTGCATCTCCCATCGTAGCATCTGCAGTAGATGGAGCGGCCATGGCTGCAGTGGAATGCAAAATGTAGTGAAACGGGGCAAAAAACAAAATGAGTTTGAGTAGTAGCTATCAGGCAGGCGGCGCATGCAGACATGTAAAACAAACAGCTGTAGTGTTGACTCAGCCGCCAAAAGTGCAAGTGGAAATACATGTAGTTACTGTTACTTACATACCAAAGGTGTCGTGTTACATGTAGCTACGTACATACAAGAAATGTCCAAAGTCGTTGTTGTTGTTGTTGTTGTTGTGAAACTGTTGCACTGGTCGTTCGTAGTGCTAAATGTGTATCCCAATGCTCTGGATGAGCCTGTGTAGTGTTTCTTTGCTGATGTATTTGGTAAACAAACCTGCGCTGTTGTGAAGTGTGTTGATCTTAAGGATTCTGATGATGTCGTGTTTGATGAGGTCTTGTGTGTAGAGAAATTTGAGGTCGATGCGCTTTGCTCGTTTGCTAGTGCCTTGTCGTGTAGCAATGCTCCTGCCTGCTGTGGAGTCTGTGTGGATGCGTAGGTTTAGCTTGCTGCAAATGTTGGTTTCAAGTAGGAAGTTTCTGAGGTGTAGTCCGTCATTAACTCCTGCGCAAATGGCGTAGAGATCAGACTCTGCTGAGCTGAGTGCTATTGTAGCTTAGCGTTCTGCTGCCAAACGCAACTGTTGTTCCTAGAAAGATGATGTTGAAACCTGAAGTTGATTTCCTTTTAGTAGGGCATCCTGCCCAGTCGGCATCGACATGAACGTCGAGATCCAGGATGTTGTTGGTGTTTGCTCTGAGTGTTGTTGTTGGTTCTATGGTGAATTTGTAGCGCTTGGCGCCGTGCAAGTAGCGTAGTAAATGTTTGACTCTCTTTTGTGAAAGTTCTGTAGGCGCTGTGAGGTCTCGTGCCAGTTCTTTTGTAGAGTATGCGATGTCTGGTCGTGTGTGTGCTAACCATTGAAGTTTGCCAACAATCCTTCTGTACCTTCTGTGTTGTTCGTGGTCAAGAAGCGCTTCATCCTCTATTGTTGGTTTGTAGTGGGCGATTCCTGGAGCGGTCACTGTGTTGCAGTTGGTCATTCCAGACTCCTCGATCATGTTGTCGATGTAGGAGTCCTTTAGTCCAAGGTTGCAGAAATTTGCCGAAGTGGTCGATGTTTCTTCCAAGAAATTGTTGTGGTTTGCCAGGTTCGAGGTTGCCGATGTGCTTGAGTAGGACCTATTTCTGGACGGCCTTGAACATGGAGTTGACCGCAGTCTTGTCTCCAAGTACCAGTAGATCGTCCACGTAGACCATGATGTAGCAGTCGCGAGTCGCATTGGTGTAGACGTTAGTCTTACAAAGCTGAGCTTTTGTAACACTTCAGCCAGGTAGTCCTGCCATGCTTTTGGTGAACTGCGTAGTCCATACATGGCTTTCTTTAGTCGCCAGATTTTGTCCTGTTGTGGACAAAGTTCTTTAGGTGGCCAAAGGTAGACGTCACGTCGTTTACCGTCGTGGCTCTTTGCGATGGGTGCGTGTAGAAATGCTGTAGAGACGTCACCTAGTCGCGCGATCCAGTTTGGTCGTGACATTTGTAGTGCGAGAAGTGTCCGGAGTGTCGTGAACATTGGTGTAGAGGCGTAGACGGAGTCTTCGTCCTCGATCTTCTCCGTGTAGCCTTTTGCGACGATCCGGCTTCGTACTCCTGGTCCTTTCTTTCTGCGCACCCATCTTGTAGGCATCGCGTCTTTTTGGATGTTGTCATCGACGGTAGACGCATCTACTTCGTCGTAGACGTCGTGTAGTTTCATTTGGTTTGACTCGTGTTTCATTCCTTCCAGTAGTTGTGTTTCGTCATAGCCTTCGTTGTCGAAGATTATGGGTTTGTCTTCTGAGGTGTCGTCGTTTGTGTAGGGAGTGATGGATGTTCCGTTGGGAAGTGTCACTGCGCTGATTTTCCGTCGTAGCGGTTGCGGTTCTTTGGTTGCTTGCTCCGTTGATCTGATTGTAGTGTCTTTTGAGGTCTTCTGTGCTTTGGTTGGTTGCATTACTTCTTCCGGAGTTAAACGTCTTAGTGTTTGTCGAGGTGGTGCTGGTAGTGGTGGATGTTGTCGTCCAGTTGGTGAAGTAGCCATAGGACTATCCGGTAGTGGTCGTGAACTTGACGTCGATGTAGATGGAAGTCGTGGAGGCGGTGTGGCGCGTTGCTGTTTTGTTGCGGGTTCCGCAACGATGTCGTCCGTCGCGTTCGTCTGTTGTCCGAAGTCTTGTGTGGACCTTCTTTTCCCTGACGGTTGTAGTTGCGTATCCAACAGCGTTGCGAACGACGGGTTGTAGGTGTTCCGTCGTGGTGCCCATGATGTGCCGGAAACTTTGTTCAACAGCGCGAGGTCGAGTTTGAAGTCCGGTTGTAGTCCCCGTACTGTTCGTACCTTTTGATTCCGTCGCGACGTAGTTTTCTCCGGTTTCGGAAACTTTTCCGAGCCAGATGCATTTCTGCATCCGTAGGTCTGCTTTTGGAAGTTTCTTGCGCTGTGGTGGAAGGTAAAGTAGTGTCTCGCCAAATTCGCAGATTGCTCGCTCGTAGTTTCTTCCCCAGCTGCGTTCAAAGCGTGTGTAGCCGTCTGAGTGGATGACGTAGCGATTTACCGTGCATGCTGCATGTCGTACTATCCAAGGTAGTAGACAGTGCTTTGTGGACATCGTCATGCTGTAGTTGCTTTCAACCTGCGCTTTGACGACGCGTACCTGCCCGAGGAGTGTTCGGTGTAGTCGCTCAAAACTTCCTTGACTGTTACTGCTGTAGGGGGGCGCATGCCTAACAGTCTTTGAGCCGACTTTTGCTGCTGTAGCTTTTAGAAGTGCGTTGAGTGTGTCTTCGTTGTCACTTTGTAGAAGATGAATGCTTGTAGGTTGTTGACCATGTAGTCCATCATTGATGGTTTGTCCGGGGCCACTACTGCCACACACAGTTGTGTAGTAACATCAACTGCTGTCAGTACTGATTTGATGTAGGCGAAGTCTACTTGACTGACGGGTTGTCGTGATTGTTGTTTCTTGTAGTTGTCTTGGCGTCCTTTGCCTTGAACGCAAATTGGACACCAGCTTCTGTATGGTAGATGTGTAAGATTGTGTTCTGCTATTTGTTGTGGAGTGGGCTGCTGTGGTTGTCGTAGTCCTCTTGCTCTGTGTGCTTCACGATGCTAGTGTTGTTGTTCCTCACCGTGGTTCGCCTGGATGTACTCGTAGTCTTTCTTCACGGTGAACCTTGTTGTTCCTTTCCATTGAAATGGTAGTGCTGCGTTGCCCGTCTGCGTTGTGAAACTTCTCCAAAGTTGTTGTGAGTGATTGTAGTTCTGTGAGGCTCAAGTGTGCTGATTGGTGGATGTCCTGGTCCATCTGTTGAAGTGAAGAGAGTTGTTCTAAGTGTTGCGTGGTGTCTTATCCAGTGTTCACTTTCCCAGTGCAGTAGTCTTGGTTGTCCTCCTGTGCTGTGAGTGGTCTGTGGATTGTCTCCTTTGGTTGTGTGGTGTCAAGATTTGTAGAAGGTGCTGCTTTAGGTCTCCATATCTTTCGTGGTGCTCGTAGTTGGATCTTTGATCTGGTTGGTGGTGTGTCCATTAGCCGTTGTGGTTGTGAGCCTTGTTGGTGCGGTCTTTGACGTTGCTCTGCGTGTAGGTATTATCTTTCTTCTGAATCTGGTTTCTCCAGTCCAGTTGTCACCTTCTAGTCTTCGTTGTAGTTCTTGCTTGGAAAGATGTGTTGGGTTCTCTTGTAGTTGTTCTTACTCTTGCCCTTGTCTGTTGGTGATGGTTAGTCGCCAATCATCTAGTTCTCCTTCTGGTGTTGGGCAACCACTGTTGTGGTGTGAACAATGCGTTCGTGGTCGTTTATGTACTCTGATGGCGTAGCCACCATCGAGTTTCCAGTAGTCAGTGTTTCCACCAAGGATCTGTCGCAGTACTTGGTCTGTGGGTGAGTGGTGCAATTTGTTCTTGCTGTCCATGTGTGATGGTGCAGTGTCGTGGATTGAAGTCGAGTCCATATCCTCTATCAAGTAGTCTTGATGCACTGAGGATTGGATACTTCACATCACAAACGTGGTAGGGTACCATGATCCTGAAGTTGTCCTGCTTGTAGGGAACGTACTTGATGCCGTAGACAGGAATCTTCTTGGTGGTAACCGTGTAGAGTTGTAAAACTGATTCTCCACAAGGTCGTAGCGGTAGGTCTGGCGCGTAGTCCTTCGGACAAACATGTGTAGATGCTCCTGAGTCGATCAACAGGTGGTGGTGTGACTTGAAGTTGGAGTACATGATGTAGTGTGTAATTGTGTCCTCAATCTTCTTGCTCCTTTGCTGTTGTGTTGCTGCTGCTATGTCGAGGTGTAGCTGTGCGGTGTCTTCTTGTAGGAACTGTTGAAAGCTCTTGCTGTGGTGGTTCCATGATGTTGTGTGTGTTGTTTTCTTGCCAAGTAGTGATTTTGGATTTGTGCTTGCGTAGTCGTGACTTTGCTTGTCTGATGTGTCCAATGGTGAGGTGTGACTCGTTGGTGCCTCCAATGCTGTGTTCTCATAGCTGTTGTCATTCCAATCCCAGCTGTTGCCATAGTCGTAGTCGTTCCAGTTCTCCTCCATGTAGTTTACCTTGTGTCGTCCTTCTTCTCCTTCGTAGCACCAGTCCCAGGTGTCGTTCACATCCTGAGGTAGCTCTTCATTGTTGTCATGATCTGCTTGTTCTTGTTCTAGTGGATGTAGTTCTTCTCCTTCTCCTATGTGCCATACTGGCACTCTGCAGTCTTGTGCCCAGTGGCCAGGCTTGCCACATCGATGGCATGTTATGTAATTGTTGTTTCCTTTTCCTTTTGATTTGCTGTAGTTTCCTTGGCCTTTGTAGCCTGTGCTTGATCCATATCCTTTGGATCCTGAGTAGCCTTTTCCTTTGCTCTTGTTGTATCCTCCTTTGTTGCAGTTTCCTTTGTTGCCTTTGTCGAATCCTTTGTGGTGTCCTTTACTCCTGTGCTTGCCTTTGCTTTTGCTTCCTTTGTAGTCGCCTTTGCCTTTTCCTTTGCCTTTGTAGTTTCTTCCTTTCCTCCATATGTTGTCAACATCCATTGGTGCAGCTCCTCCATTGTAGTTTGTTCCTACTGCTGAAGTCGATCTCGAGAAGGCTGAAATCGTCTTGTAGTAGTCCAGGATGACTGCTCTGATCTCGATGTAGCTCGTGATCTGTCCAGCTCGCAGTTGGAGATGTTGCTGCAGCGCTCCTTTGGTCTTGTTGAGTAGTATTGCTATTTTGATTCCAGCTGGTAGTGCTGCGCCGTTGTCTTTCTCGTAGCGGTTGATGTCGTATTCCCATTGCAGGAATTGTTCTTCAAACTGCGCTTCGTTGAATGTAGGGTCCAGTAGTTTGGTAAGGTAGCCAACGCTTCTTGTTCCTACTGGTAGGCTGAACCTGTAGGAGTCGCAGTGTTTCGCATCCGTTTGCGTTGTAGCGGTTTTGCCGGCCTTACTACTGTAACCGCTGCTCCCTGACAGATGTTGATGAAGATGTAGTGTAGATCTCTGGAGAGGTCTACTGCTTTGCTTGCTTGTGTAGGGTCGAGTATGTGTGCTCTGATGTCTGTGTCCTCAATCTGTCGTGTAGCCACTTGTGCTAGCTGTAGCACCAGGTCGAAGTCTCGGTCTATGAGATGCTTGTAGCTTGAACAGCCATTCTTCATACTGGGAGTAGTCACCAGTGAAGAAAGGTGGTGGCAGTTTGTATCTATGTAGTCTCTGAGCGTCATTGTCTTGTTCTGCTCCTGCTCCCGTAGTCGTGGCTCCTACTGTGTCTGCTGTTGGCCCGTTCTCTGCTCCTGTAATTTGTTGCGCTGAGGCTGATGCTGCTTCTCCTGACATGTCGTAGTAGTTTGGCATGTGACTGCTGTTGCTGCGGTTGTAGCACTTACTGCTTACTGGAGCTCCCCTATGTTTAGGATCTCAGCTCCGCTACCACGTTAAAATCGGTTGCTACTTTTACTTACAAGCGCAAGCGGTGTAGTGTTCAAACAAACAGTCAACCAATGTAGTCTGCAGCTGCCAACCTTTTGGCTCATGCAATGTAGTGAGCTCAAGGCCTGCAGTAGTGAACATACATGCAACACAAATGCAGGAAGTGAAGCATGTAGCTTCACAAGAAAGAGAAAGAGAGAGAGAGAAAGAGAGAAAGAGAGAAAGAGAGAAAGAGAGAAAGAGAGAAAGAGAGAAATAGAGAAAGAGAGAAAGAGAGAAAGAGAGAAAGAGAGAAAGAGAGAAAGAGAGAAAGAGAGAAAGAGAGAAAGAGAGAAAGAGAGAAAGAGAGAAAGAGAGAAAGAGAGAAAGAGAGAAAGAGAGAAAGAGAGAAAGAGAGAAAGAGAGAAAGAGAGAAAGAGAGAAAGAGAGAAAGAGAGAAAGAGAGAAACAGAGAAACAGAGAAAGAGAGAAAGAGAGAAAGAGAGAAAGAGAGGAAGAGAGAAAGAGAGAAAGAGATAATGCGAGCACGCATTCAGCTCAGCGATCTCTTCTGCAACTCGCATTCCTTGTTTGTCCTGCTCAGGCCCTAATGCATTGGAAGAGTAAGCCTCACACACAAGAACGTCACAAAAACTCCCGCGGACGTCCTCCATCACAGACCCGCCGCACCTCCCAATCCCAACGCACTAGGCCCTGAGCAGCGACAAGGAGTGGAGCTGCACTGCACGTATGCCATGGAAGGCACGGCATATTTCAGAGCCGGCACTAATGCCCAAACCAAGTGACAAAGTGCAACAAGCGCTAGATCTGACAGAGGCACCTCACGTGGACCAACCACCTGTAGCAAAGCCAACATACACTTCAGAGATCTGCTGAGTTCTGGCGTGAGGTCATCAGCATCCTCATACTGACGGCGCACCAGCGGACCCTGACCGCCTCGAGCAACTCGTCCATACATGGCTGAGCTGGCCCACTGCAGTCGCCCCCTGAGCTTAGAAGCCTGCGCTGACAAGCTCTTCTGGGCAAGAGTGTCTTGAACACCCGCATGGCAAGCTCTGTGGCTGCCCCGGAAAAATCCAGAAGGAGGCCGAAAGTCCGTCGCACTGCCATGACCGCAGGACCTGGCCAACAATGTCGGCGGCCTCCCAAGCTGCACCTCTATCTCCCGGGAGATAGAGTTGTCCAGCAGCAATTGCTTAGACAAATCAATGGATTGCGATAGTTTGGCAGGAATTGCCCAATCAAAGGGGGGCCTCCTGCCCTGGACTCGCCTTTTGCCTTGACTACACGTCGCACGCAGGAAGCCCTCATGAAGCCTCAGCGAATGCGACTGTTTACTGCGCGCAAAGCGTAGACAAGCCACAAGCAGCACGACTGTCCACGTCAAGAAAGAAGCAACTGACCCAGCAGTTTTTAGTGCCTCGAGCATGGCCCAAAATATGCCTAGAGGGAGTAGTTTTCGGGGTTTAACAGTATGGTCACTCGCTGCGGCTGACCAAACCGTCAGCCACTGGCAAAGGAAGCCCAGCCACACTGCACCACCATTTAAGTGACGCAAACATGTGACAGGAGGCAGTACGGCCGCCTTGCGCAACACGCGCCAAGAAGCGGGCAAGGACAACGCTAGATAAGTTCCAGTACGAAACGTTCAGCTGGAGCATGGGCGCTATGCCACCGCACCCACCTCTTCAAAGCGCTCATGTGTGCCTTCAAGCGTTCTTGAACCTAGCAGCAAAGAGATCAAAGTGATCATCTGGAGCATCCCAAACTTCACGACTGAACTGAGTGTTACTGGCCCCAGACTGGGCAACAACCTCAAGCACCGTGCGCAAGAGCATGTTCTTTGGTTCTGGAGTGGCTGGCTGCACTCAAAGGCTTTGCTGCGTAGTCTGCCCTGTGGGCCCTAGGAAGCAATTGGGCAGGCGGCTTGCACCTCATCTTTGGGCGCACGTCTGGCTCGTTTCTCTGGCATGTCCAACTTCACTTGCAGCTGAATGCCTGCCACCTTCCAAGCATGTGTAACGCAGCGTACCACGTGAGCATCTGCAGAGATATCGAACATGTCCCTCTCTGCAGTAAAGATGCACGCTAAATCGGCGTCATTTTCAACGCCTAGATCCAAGACAGCCTGCAAAGCAACATCTGAAGGACTCGACCTCACCACAGGTCACCCATGGCCCAAAACCAAAGAAGGGTGAAGTGCCGTGCGACTAGCTCAAGCCGCAGTGGCTACGGCAAATGCAGTCCGCATTAAGAAAGCACAGAGACCCTACCCAGCCAGCCATCCTCCTGTGCAATGTCAGGAAGAGAGAAAGAGAGAAAGAGAGAAAGAGAGAAAGAGAGAAAGAGAGAAAGAGAGAAAGAGAGAAAGAGAGAAAGAGAGAAAGAGAGAAAGAGAGAAAGAGAGAAAGAGAGAAAGAGAGAAAGAGAGAAAGAGAGAAAGAGAGAAAGAGAGAAAGAGAAAGAGAGAGAAAGAGAGAGAAGAAGAGAGAGAGAAGAGAGAAAGAGAGAAAGAAAGAGAAAAGAGAGAAAGAGAGAAAGAGAGAAAGAGAGAAAGAGAGAGAAGAAAGAAAGAGAGAGAAGAGAGAAAGAGAGAAAGAGAGAAAGAGAGAAAGAGAGAAAGAGAGAAAGAGAGAAAGAGAGAAAGAGAGAAAGAGAGAAAGAGAGAAAGAGAGAAAGAGAGAAAGAGAGAAAGAGAGAGAGAGAAAGAGAGAGAGAGAGAGAGAGAGAGAGAGAGAAAGAGAGAAAGAGAGAAAGGGATACAAGGAAGCAAAGGAAGATGGAAATTCAAGAGCGCAAGAGAGCAAATCCAAATGGATGAAAAAGCACCAGCGGCAGGGGGAAACACCTGGCAAGACAAGCGGCAAATGATCTTGCCAATGAGTAGTATGCAGCAGGAAAGCACCAAAGGTTGACATGAGAGCACATAAATTTGACATCATGCGGTCGGCAGACTCAGCAAAGAAAAGAAGGGTAGGCCAAGCGCACACAAGAGGGCCAAAAAGCATTCTACGCCGAGTTGCTAAAGAAACAAATGTGACATACAAGAACAAGGAAAGGACAACTCAAACAAATCAAGCAAAAATCAAGAACTTTACTTTGAACACTGAAATACTGGAAAGGGATGCATATTTAGTGGGCAAAAGAGAATCATGTTTTCTGAAGAGTGGAGACAGGAGATCTCGGAAAACGAGAAACATTGAATGGAAGCGAGGAAAGCAGCAACAAACAAGAATGAGAGAGAACAAAGCGAATTAACGGCAAGATGCTAGCTCTGCTTTGAAATCTGATGCTGCCTCCAAGGCCCGGACCGACAATGCCAAGGCCAGTCCCGGCACATTGTGTGATTGGGCCCGGGGACATTGCATTGGACTCCAAAGCAGTGCGTGCGTCATAGTGATTCTGGGTCCTGATCCTCCCTGTGTACGAGGCTAGGAGTAAATGATGGTAAAGCATAGAGTTCACAAGCCTTGAGCTGATCGCTGACTCCAGCTTCGCAAAAGCGCGAGAGATGCATGAGAGATGCGCTCGCATCAGTTTTGCCACTGCCCAAACCGCTTACTTGGGCTCTTGGCCTCACAAGTCGGTGAGGTACTTGGCCCAGTGCGGGTACCTGAACACGCAGCCAGGAAAAAGGGAGATGGCGAAAACCCTGCCGTCAAGACACCGAATCTCCTCCAAGTTCAGCTCACGAGGCCTGTTGCGGGCCAGGCTTGTTCCGTCGATCGAGGGCAAACGAGCGCACGCACGCACGCACGCACGCACGCACGCACGCAGGCACGCAGGCACGCAGGCACGCAGGCACGCAGGCACGCAGGCAGGCAGGCACGGGCCGAAGGCTGAATCTGAGACGGCACTCTTGGTTATGTCAAAACTAAACCACCGGGGGACCGCAGGTTTTGGTCCATGTTTCCATTTACCAGAGTTCCATTTTGGACACCTATTTTTGACCCACAGCCACTTGGACCGATGCAACTGATGCTCTTGCCACGCCGCCTTAGCAAGAGACTTCAGCACCGTGGCATCTGGATTGAGCAAACCAAAAATCTGGAGGCGGCCAAGTCAAGAAACGAATCGTTGAGAAAGGACCTTACTTTCGGACCTTACTTTGCTCGTGATGGCGCTCAAGCACGTGACACGTTTCCTGTTTATTTGCAAAACGTTTGACAGCAATTCAAACTTATGAAGGTTAGAAAGCTATTTACTTGGTACATAGAATGCTAAAGCGCGGGATTTTGGCCTGGCTTCAAGATCCAATATTGTCAGATTCATATGACCCAGTCACAGGATGGTATCATGAGATAGTCAAAATTTCGGGGCTTGGGTATTGCCTGGATACAGATTCTGTGCATGTAAAAACAGAATGCTCATGCACCAACAATTCCTGGCCAAAAGTCGCCGGTGGTCTCCCGTTTTTTGGACAATTCTTGGAATCAGTTGCATGAAACGTGCCGTCCTGAACTTTCCGCGGCAACACTAGCGCGCTAAATTGATCAAACCTAACTGCGGAAGCCGCCGAAGCCGGTCCGCCCCAGGCCTCAGCTCCGAATCCATCTCCGAATCCATCTCGTTGAGCTCTGCGGGCTTCGGATCCTTCACGTGGCCCTTCTCAGTGCCTCAATTCCAAAGGAGACCCTTCCAAGCCATGCAAGCCATGCAAGCCATGCCAGGTCCACGAATCATCCGCCCGTGCTCCGCATGCTCATGCTCTGCGTGCTCGTTGTGGTTCCTCCACACCGTCATCTTGGGCACGCTCTTCTCAGGCTTCGTCTCCTGTGGGACGGGCAATTCGCAACCTTGCAAAGCACCGGAGCACCAGCCGGGCCACTCCTTCTGGACTTCGCAAGCATCCGTCTTGTGCAAATCCTTGACGAAGATCTTGGGGGTCTGTCCGTCAGGCCAAGACCAGCGCGTGTAGTACCTGCGAGCCGTGCTATGTGCTGGGATCCGCACGCAGCTCCGCGCTTCTCGAAGAGCGGCCCGCCGACCTGGCCATTTGAAACGCGACGGCGCCAGAAACGGCTCACGGAAAGGCGCCGGGCGGGCCACCAGCAGGGTGCCTTTCTGGGTCTCCCGATCCAGCGGCACAATGGCCGGCATGCACCTTGCGAATCCTTTCGAATCCTTTCGAATTTGAGAAATCCCAAAAGTCCAGTCCCAGTCTGAGAGCAAGGCAGAGTGGAGGTATTCCGAAGCAACTGAGCCAGGTCTGTCTTCACGACGGCACGGAGATCAAGGCCGTGCTGACGGAATGTCTCCTTTTACGAAGCAGCCCAGCGAAGCAAATCCACACTCAGTCACTCATGTTTGTTTGGTTTTTGTTTAGCTTTGCTCCCGTGTCCTCCACCAAGTGGTCCACCTGAGCCAAGTAAGAGGCCTCCGCCTCCGTCTCAGCCAGCTGCAGCGGTGGCCGCCCGCGCCGGAAACGGCCTGGGAGGCTCAAGTCCTTCGGTGAGCTGGTCTTGGAGATCTCCGGGTCCGACTCGGACGACTCGGCCGTCGACTCGGAGGTCGACTCGGAGTCGTCCGTCTCCACCTCCGAGTTCGCGTCCTTCTTCTTGCCGGCGCTCTTCAAGCCCGGCAGCTTCACCTTCATGATGTAAGCCGCGGGGGGCAGGGAGATGTGCACATCACCAAGCCTGGCCCGAAACAGCCTCCCCTGCCTGGAGAACTCTTGAGGGCCGGACGAGAAGTGCAGGTTGGGCAAGCGACCCATGTTGGAGCAGTCCGTGGCAACATCAAGGACTTTGGAAAGAGTCCTGCAAGCCAAAATCTCACATACGGCACTCACAGCGCAGTACACTTCCCACAGCTCCTCACAGCTTCTGATGGCATTGCAATGATGTTGGACCCTGTATCGATCACTGCCACGCAATGACTGGGGTGGCAGAGCTGGAACTTCTGATGGGACTCCTTTGCACAAGGACTAAGGCTTGGCACATTGGACAAGCTACCGCTTCTCTAGCACTCCCTGACAGTCCCTCTGGCCTTCCTTGAGTCTTGCCAGCTCCGCTCCAAAAACATGAACCTCAGCCAGTCCTGTTCTTCATCACTATCCCGTGCATCAAAGCGCTCAATGAGCGCTGTCTTGTGCCTGGGCGGCTGTGCTCTTGCTAAATACGCATAGACTTGGGCGGTCAAACAATGCAGCTGGATCGCTTGTGGGTTAAGCGCATGCTGCGCAACTTCACAGCCCAATGCATCTGCCCCTCCACATCCACTTGCCTCCCATCAGCAGACCTTGCGACGGGAACTCGGCGGTCGAAATTGCGGAGCACTGGGATAGCACTGGGATCCCGGCTTGTCTCCCCACAGGAAGGTACCTGGGCTTCCATCCGGCATGGACAACAGTCGGATCGGTGGATGAGAACCGCACCGTCATTGTTCTTGCCCCGGCAGTAGCCAAAGGAGTGGAGCACGCCCTTGTCTCTCAAAACGGAGTAGAAAGACTGGCCCAGAGATCGATTCCTTAGATGAAGTCAGTTCGTTCATCTGGCGTCCTCTGTGCTAGCCATTCACCTCCCCGCCGGAAATCATCCGTAGCGCCCGTTTTAGCTACTCGTGCTGGGCAGGAGTTCATGGGCCCTTCATGGAAAGACACGGAAAAACAACACTGTGCGCGCTGCCAACCGGAAGCAAACAGGTTTGTTGCTTTGCCAGCCAGCGAGTCAGCTAGCCGTCAGGTTCCAGCATCTAGTCGGCTAGCTGCCTTCTGTCACCAACATTCGCGCTCAATCTGCTGCTCCCGTCTTCAGTTGTCTCTGTGTTGTGTACAGGTCAAACAAAGCACACTTCGACGCTTGCAGGCAAGCTTCATCATGTGCTGAAGCCCCAGAATGCCGGAGATGCCCTTGGTGGAGTGCAAGATTTGCAGCGAGTCCAGGCTGATCTCTGAAATCGGAAACTTTGGCATGGTAACGAACTGTTGCTCATCTCCGATGCGGATCGTCTCTCTTCCCTCCAAAGTGATTGCCATGCCACTCCCGTATGCGATAAAGCCCTGGCGTGGCACTTTCTTGCCGTGCTGAGATATGAAGAGCTGCATGTATGACTTTGATGAGTTGTGGTTGTAGAGCTTGGAGCTTGGAAAGACTTCGTCAGAAGCACCGGCGTCAATTTTGTCCAGCTCCGCTTTGATGGTCGACCAGGTCTTGGCCACAAATTTGTCGCTGCCGGTGTCCAAGATCATGTTCAGTGACACGGAAGGAGTGCCGATTCCAAGTGGGCCAGTCGGCGTTGAGCCTACCACATGCTGACGGTATGCGAAGGTATATTCACCCTTGGAGTCCTCCGAAGATTCGTCTGAGTCAGCCTCATCGTCCGCCTCCTCCGCGTTTTCATCTGGATCAGCGGCGTGACTACCCTCCGCAAGCGTCTCATCTGCCCAGTGCGGCAGAATTGCAGTCAGACTCATTGGATCCGCCTTCATCTGTCGCGGCTGCCCGCTGGCATCCACAGAAAAAGCATAATCTGAGTCCACATCCTCAGAGAAAGCACGGAGGAGGATTGCCAAGGCCGACAGTCTTCGTGACATAGCCATTGAATATCTACGTCTGTACAATATGGATTCCTGGTACTTAGAACACTGGCAGACTTGAGCGTGGTCCAGCAGGCAGGATTCCCGCCAAATTCCGTGAAGCAACACTGCACACACCTCACACTAAAACTGAATACATCGCTGCGCGGCTTCCTTTTTGATTTGCCCGCAAGGGCCATGCATTAGCAGCTCATTAGCAAAGCCGGAAGGCGTTACGGCGAAGGCTCATGGAAATAGTACAGCCTGGTGGAGTTCCCAAACTTAATGGCAGCTCCATGTGTCAAGTGGACGCGAAGGCTCTTCTCCATCCGCTGGCCATTCAAGTAGATGCCATGGCCGGAATCCAAATCCATCAAGTACATGCCCACCCCGCCCCTGGTCAGCGCAGCGTGTTGCCTGAGAGTCACAAGCGAGTCTCTGGCCTCTCTCACCTCTCGAGTCTGTCCTCGAGATGCTTGGGTGGTTCATGACAAAGTCCACCTCACCAGCAGCCCTGCCCAGAGTCCAGCGCTGCTTGTTGCCAGACAGGGTGTGCCGCTCCACCCACTTCCCATCCTGCCACGGCAAGGGCAACCAGTGGCTTATGTTCGAACACTGGTTTTTGCGTTGGCTTAGGCTGGCGTAAGTTTAACATTCCCCACGTTTCCGACACGGAGCCGCATCGACACGGATCACTCCTTAAGGATGTCCAAGCAAGGTGCAATCACACGGGGCACTGGTGGGAGCTCGTCCGGCACCTGCTCTCGCTGAGCCTGGAACAGTCGCACTTGTGAAGGCACTGTCACCCTCAGATTATCCGAACTCGAGACACGAGCCAAGAGGTGCCAGCATCGTGACACTCAGACTGTTCAGGAGAAAGCAGTCATATTGTGGAACTGTGCGTCGCCTGCCGCCACTCTCGCAGCTGCTCCGCGGCCTTCCATTTCTCCAGCTCCTGCCAAGGGCCTTAGAACCTTAGAACCTTCAACCAGAACCCGAGGTCTTTCAGGTCGTTCAGGTCGTTCAGGTCGTTCAGGTCTTTCTGCCCCCTTTCGCCCCCCGTCGCCCGTCGCCCGTGCCTCCCCCGTCACCGCACACTCGGCGCCCGAGTCGCCGCCGTCGCTCTCGGGGCTCTCGGGGCTCTCGGGGCTCAGCGCTCTGCGCGCAGCACGACGCTCGGCCGCCTTGCGCAGGTTGCGCAAGGGCCCCGCTGGCCCCCCGGAGTCGAAGCTTCGGAAGCTTCGGTTTTAGGCTTCGGAAGTCCCAGTGTCCCGCCTGGCGCTTGGCCTCCTCCAACTCAGCTTCGGCCGCTTCGTAGTCTTCCCTGCACAAACAGCCCTAGGCACTGCCCTCGACCTCGGGCCCGCCTCTTCGACGCAGCTGGTTCCCTACCTGGCCCAAAAGCGCCGCCTATCCTCCGTGCCCGAGCTTAGCCCTGGCCTGCGTGCCTTGCATCTCTTGCATGGCGGCCCGCGTCTCGCGCACGGACCGCGTCTCGTGCACCCTGCGCTGCCTTGGACGCGCCAGGCTTCTCCACCTGCGTTTTGCCTCAAAATGGAGCCAGCAGGCGAGTGACAACACGGCTCCCTCAACGAGCCCGCGCACGTTCCGAAATGGTTCTTGAATGACACTGTCCCATTTCAATTGGACCCGAGCAGCCAGTGAGGATGTTCGCGTAGTAGTACGCTCCCTTGGTCTTGGACTTCTTCCGAATCCAGCCATAAGGCAGTGGCTCCCACTGCCGGCCCCGCTTTGCCGCAAGCTTCGGCCCGGGCGCCGGCTCCGATTTGGCTCCGCCAGGTGCGTCATCAGAAGAGACATCGCAGGCTTCACCCATCGCGCATCCGCCCTTGAGCTGAAAAGTTTGCGCGCAAGAAAAACAATCAGTTCCTTGTTGGGGACACATCTCCCCCGCATCTTGTTGCGTGTGTGGTCCCTTTCAAATCCACCAGACACTCCAAATACAGTGCGAATGGCATCTGCTGCATCCACCCGCTAGCCATCAGCAAAGACTAAGCCTTCAGTTCTGTAAATCATTGGAGCATCGCCCAACCGCACACCAGGCCTGCCCAGCCCTAGCAAGAGCAACTTGCAAAGTGCGGTCAATCCGATTTTCGGCAGCCTCTTTCTTCAGCAACTGCCCTGCTTGCCCTGTCAGCAACTGTCCTCATCCTGTCTCATCTGCTGAATCTACACGCACGACTTCAGCAAAGACTAAGCCTTCAGTTCTGTAAATCACTGGAGCAGCGCCCAACCGCACACCAGTCTTGCCCAGCACTGGCAACAATCAATCCTACTTTCGGCAGACCCTTTCTTCAGCAACGGCATGCTTGCCCAGTCAGCAACTGTCCTCATCCTGTCTCATCTGCTGAATCTACACGCACGGCTTCAGCAAAGACTAAGCCTTCAGTTCTGTAAATCATTGGAGCATCGCCCAACCGCACACCAGTCCTGCCCAGCCATGGCAACAGCAACTTGCAAAGTGCGGGCAATCCAATTTTCGGCAACCTCTTTCTTCAACAACGGCCTGCTTGCCTTGTCAGCAACGCACGGCTTCAGCAAAGACTAAGCCGCCCAACCGCACACCAATCCTGCCCAGCCTTGGCAACAGCAACTTGCAAAGTGAAGGTCAATCCACCTTTCGGCAACCTCTTTCTTCAGCAACGGCCTGCTTGCCCTGTCAGCAACTGTCCTCATCCTGTCTCATCTGCTGAATCTACACGCACGGCTTCAGCAAAGACTAAGCCTTCAGTTCTGTAAATCATTGGAGGCATCGCCCAACCACACACCAGTCTTGCCCAGCCCTGGCAACAGCAACTTGCAAAGTGCGGTCAATCCACCTTTCGGCAACCTCTTTCTTCAGCAACGGCCTGCTTGCCCTGTCAGCAACTGTCCTCATGCTGTTCATCTGCTGAATCTGACACGCACGGCTTCAGCAAAGACTAAGCCTTCAGTTCGGTAAATCACTGGAGCAGCGCCCAACCGCCTGGCAACAGCAACTTGCAAAGTGCGGTCAATCCACCTTCCGGCAACCTCTTTCTTCAGCAACGGCCTGCTTGCCCTGTCAGCAACTGTCCTCATCCTGTCTCATCTGCTGAATCTACACGCATGGCTTCAGCAAAGACTAAGCCTTCAGTTCTGTAAATCATTGAAGCATCGCCCAACCGCACACCAGTCCTGCCCAGCCCTGGCAACAGCAACTTGCAAAGTGCGGTCAATCCACCTTTCGGCAACCTCTTTCTTCAGCAACGGCCTGCTTGCCCTGTCAGCAACTGTCCTCATCCTGTCTCATCTGCTGAGTCCACATGCACGGCTTCAGCAAAGACTAAGCCTTCAGTTCTGTGAATCATTGCAAGATCGCCCAACCACACACCAGTCTTTCCCAGCCCTGGCAACAGCAACTTGCAAAGTGCGGTCAATCCACCTTCCGGCAACCTCTTTCTTCAGCAACGGCCTGCTTGCCCTGTCAGCAACTGTCCTCATCCTGTCTCATCTGCTGAATCTACACGCATGGCTTCAGCAAAGACTAAGCCTTTAGTTCTGTAAATCATTGAAGCATCGCCCAAGCACACACCAGTCTTGCCCAGCCCTGCCAACAGCAACTTTCAAAGTGCGGTCAATCCACCTTTCGGCAACCTCTTTCTTCAGCAACGGCCTGCTTGCCCTGTCAGCAACTGTCCTCATCCTGTCTCATCTGCTGAATCTACACGCATGGCTTCAGCAAAGACTAAGCCTTTAGTTCTGTAAATCATTGAAGCATCGCCCAAGCACACACCAGTCTTGCCCAGCCCTGCCAACAGCAACTTTCAAAGTGCGGTCAATCCACCTTTCGGCAACCTCTTTCTTCAGCAACGGCCTGCTTGCCCTGTCAGCAACTGTCCTCATCCTGTCTCATCTGCTGAATCTACACTCATGGCTTCAGCAAAGACCCTGTCTCATCTGCTGAATCTACACTCATGGCTTCAGCAAAGACTCAGCCTTCAGTTCTGTAAAATCATCGGAGCATCGCCCAACAGCACACAAAGCTTTCCCAGCCCTGCCAACAGCAACTTGCAAAGTGCGGTCAATCCACCTTTCGGCAACCTCTTTCTTCAGCAAGGGCCTGCTTGCCCTGTCAGCAACTGTCCTCATCCTGTCTCATCTGCTGAATCTACACGCACGGCTTCAGCAAAGACTAAGCCTTCAGTTCTGTAAATCATTGGAGCATCGCCCAATCACACACCAGTCTTGCCCAGCCCTGGCAACAGCAACTTGCAAAGTGCGGTCAATCCACCTTTCGGCAACCTCTTTCTTCAGCAACGGCCTGCTTGCCCTGTCAGCAACTGTCCTCATCCTGTCTCATCTGCTGAATCTACACGCACGGCTTCAGCAAAGACTAAGCCTTCAGTTCTGTAAATCATTGGAGCATCGCCCAACCACACACCAGTCTTGCCCAGCCCAGGCAACAGCAACTTGCAAAGTGCGGTCAATCCACCTTTCGGCAACCTCTTTCTTCAGCAACGGCCTGCTTGCCCTGTCAGCAACTGTCCTCATCCTGTCTCATCTGCTGAATCTACACGCACGGCTTCAGCAAAGACTAAGCCTTCAGTTCTGTAAATCATTGGAGCATCGCCCAACCACACACCAGTCTTGCCCAGCCCTGGCAACAGCAACTTGCAAAGTGCGGTCAATCCACCTTTCGGCAACCTCTTTCTTCAGCAACGGCCTGCTTGCCTTGTCAGCAACTGTCCTCATCCTGTCTCATCTGCTGAATCTACACTCATGGCTTCAGCAAAGACTAAGCCTTCAGTTCTGTAAATCATTGGAGCATCGCCCAACCACACACCAGTCTTGCCCAGCCCCGGCAACAGCAACTTGCAAAGTGCGGTCAATCCACCTTTCGGCAACCTCTTTCTTCAGCAACGGCCTGCTTGCCCTGTCAGCAACTGTCCTCATCCTGTCTCATCTGCTGAATCTACACGCACGGCTTCAGCAAAGACTAAGCCTTCAGTTCTGTAAATCATTGGAGCATCGCCCAACCACACACCAGTCTTGCCCAGCCCTGGCAACAGCAACTTGCAAAGTGCAGTCAATCCACCTTTCGGCAACCTCTTTCTTCAGCAACGGCCTGCTTGCCCTGTCAGCAACTGTCCTCATCCTGTCTCATCTGCTGAATCTACACGCACGGCTTCAGCAAAGACTAAGCCTTCAGTTCTGTAAATCATTGGAGCATCGCCCAACCACACACCAGTCTTGCCCAGCCCTGGCAACAGCAACTTGCAAAGTGCGGTCAATCCACCTTTCGGCAACCTCTTTCTTCAGCAATGGCCTGCTTGCCCTGTCAGCAACTGTCCTCATCCTGTCTCATCTGCTGAATCTACACGCACGGCTTCAGCAAAGACTAAGCCTTCAGTTCTGTAAATCATTGGAGCATCGCCCAACCACACACCAGTCTTGCCCAGCCCTGGCAACAGCAACTTGCAAAGTGCGGTCAATCCACCTTTCGGCAACCTCTTTCTTCAGCAACGGCCTGCTTGCCCTGTCAGCAACTGTCCTCATCCTGTCTCATCTGCTGAATCTACACGCACGGCTTCAGCAAAGACTAAGCCTTCAGTTCTGTGAATCTACATCTGCACGGCTTCAGCAAAGACTAAGCCTTCAGTTCTGTGAATCATTGGAGCATCGCTCAACCACACACCAGTCTTGCCCAGCCCTGGCAACAGCAACTTGCAAAGTGCGGTCAATCCAACTTTCGGCAGCCTCTTTCTTCAGCAACGGCCTGCTTGCAGTACAGTGTTTGTCTTGTACGAGGGTTAGCTTGTAAGGGGCTGATAAAATATACCCTTGTACAGCTTCTACATTGCACCATGATGTGACCATGCCACTTCAAGGCCATGAGCCTTACAGTATGCTACATCGCCTTGACAGGTAAATGGTTACTTCCAGTTTAACGACATTATGCATATTGCTGCACTACATCTGTCATATCCATTACTTGTCTTCAGACGATTCTGCTCAAGTACCTTTACAATGATGCAGAGTCGCTCAAGTGTGTCGGTAAACGGTCTGACATTACACTCCAAAAAAATGCGGCACAACCTTTTTCTTTGACTTTCTCCGGACGCGCGACTGGCTATGAGTCTGTGGAACACAAATGGCACCGCAGGTCACAAGCTGGCGCGGGCTCTCAACTCTTCTCATACCTGAGACGTTTTTTTTCTGTTGGGGTACATGCAGAAAGCCATTGGAACAAGTTGCAGAAGGGACAACCTGAGTTAGAGCGTGTCGAACTGTCAAAGTAGACAGTGCTCAATGTCGCTGGCAACAAGGCTGACATCGTGTCTTGCTGGCCGGCTTCATAATCTGCTGTCTGAGCCATGGTCAAAATGTGCGGTGCCACTGAGGACGTGAGCAAACTAGCAGGTATCCAAGGTCTCCAGCGCTTTGTGGGAGGTTTAAGTCCCCAAATCGGCAGCCGGATGTTTTGACCACATTGACATCGTGATTGGAGACGGCTTTGCATGGAGCTACCGGTGCGCAAAAGCATTCCAGCGTTAGCATGCACGGCTTTGCAACAGAATCTGGTCCGGTGCGGCCTTGCTTGTGGCTACCTTCTTCTCTTCCTTCTCTTCCTTCTGCTCCTTCTCCTTCTGCTCTTTGGGCTGCCTCGACATGCTGCGTGACAGGTCCAAAAGAGGATCCGCGAATGCGGCACCACGCCACAGGCGGCGAACGACTGCAAATGCGGCAACACAGCCGACACGATTCAAAGGATGCAGCGAACAAAAACGAAAGGGCACGTGAAGAATGCAGAAAAGTAGATCCGAGGGCGGTGCTTTGCCAGCTGCTCGTCTCGTGCCGTCCACCTAAAAGGAAAGCTTACCCCCAGCGCGCGGGCGCTCGCACGAGGAGCGGGCTGAGCCAGAAAGAGTGTGCCCTGGTTCCCTCGGAGGGTGATCCAGCCTGCCGACGAAACAAAAAGCGACGAACGACGAAACGGATAAGGACTTGACGCTGGTCGCTGCGCGCACCTATCGCTTGATCTTTGCGAGCTTTGGCGCGGACTCTCAGGAGTCCGGCTTCTGCATCCTGCACCCAACAAGCAAGAGCATTCTGCTCTCCACTTGCCCCTCGTGTTGTTGGCGCCCCTTCCTCCTTGGGCCCATCCAGAACCTCCAGAACCTCGCCCTCTTCTACTCTGCGAACCAGATTGGCACTCTTGGTAGCCAAGGTGTCTTGAAGGACCTAGCAGCACTGTATATGGTCAAGCACGTCCGCATGGCCGTCAAATCACATTGCATGCGCACACTGTACCTTTTCATGCGCACTTAAGCTTGCAGCAGTGCTCTGCTTGCACATGTACGTAGGATACCAACGCTTCAGCCTGAAGGACTGTCCGAGAAGTCACTGTCTGAGAATGTGAGCATTCAGAGCGAGCCTTTTGGTGGTGGCTGTCACCCAGCCCATTGCCCCGTCATTGACCGCTCGGGCCTGGCAACTGCGTTTGACAGGTGCCACAAGTGCCACAAGTGCCACAGGTGTCATTCAGTCCTTCAGCCGTTCCGTGATCTCCGGCGTGAACTCCACAGGACCCTCGAGCACCTCAGGACAATCATGCGGCTATGTCCGAATTTCCCGAATTCTCTCCTTTCCCTTTCCCATCGCCTCGATGGCCTCGTCCCGGCGAAGCGCCCGCACAGTCTCGGAGGTGCCTCAGAGCATTGGATTGAAATGACGGTCTTCAAATTCTACCAGCATAGACCCCCATAGCATGTGCTGTCAGCCAACGAACTACAGAGGCCCACATTTGCTCCACGTGCGGGCAATTGTCGAAGCTTCCGTGGATTTGCTCCAGCCTTTCTTTACTTGAAGTTAGGCCCCTTGCTTTCAGCTAGCTAGAGACCAAAACGTAAGAATCGCCACAAAATGCCACAAGTCAGGGCCGGGCTGTGCTTGGCTTTCTGGAGCGGCGCCTGCAACCATACCCGTGCCATGTTGCCATGCCGGGAGCTCTGGCCTCGCAAAGCACAGTGTAATACTGCGTCTGCTCCTCGCAACGCAACGCATCCCAACGCAACGCATCGCAACGCATCGCACATCGCAAATGACTCGCTTGGCTGCGCTTCTCTCCTCTGCGTACAGCGTCCCTGCGTTGCCAAGCGTCGTCACCCAGCCCTCCAGGCCATCCTGCGCTCTCAAGCCGCTCTCACCCGGCCTTGCCTTCTCTCTCACTCTCTCTTGCCTTGCCTTGAGGCACGCTGCCTTGATGCGGGTGACCCCAGAGTCCTGGCAACTTGGCAAGCCAGGCCCTCTCCACTCAACTTGCTTAACTTACTTAACTTAAAAACCTACTCAACTTAATTCGACTCTTCGAACTTTCACAACTCTCATTCACACCCTGTCCTTGTCCACCTCGGGCCCTTCCAAAAGCCGGATGACTTCACCAGCTTCCAGCTTTCGGAAGACCTGGAAGCAGCTTTCGGACCGGCGTTGCCAGCGATGGCTCTCAGCCTTGCAAGCTTTGATGTTGGGGCCATCAGTGATAGCCACACCGTTCTTGCAGCTGAAAAACCTCGGCCCGTTCCAAGTTCTCCCTCTCTCAGCCAAAAAACACCCAATCAGGCGGCAAGGCAATCCCATCTGCCCCGTTTGTCTTTTGCCGGAGGACTTCTGGTGGCCCTTCTCAGCAGTCACCTGCTGCTGGCTCGTCAGTGTGATCCAGCCAGTGGCATCATCCTGAGCGCCGTAAACTCCGCCGCGTGAGGAAAGTTGCAAAGCTCGGGCTCGAGCAGACAAGGCCTTGCAGCGAGCGCGCATTAAAGCTTCGCTGGTGTCCTCGCAGGAGTGGCAACCAAACGAACATCGCAAAAAGCGCGCACGGGACAAGTCTGTCCGACCGAGGGCCCTCAAGATGTTCCAGCACTTCGTCAGCCTGCATCAGAACAAGTCGAGTCTAATGCAGGCAGCGCAGCCGCCGCAACAAGCCTTGAGCAACCTAATTGGTGGCTCTCCAGAACTCCTTGGCGCACCATAAAGGTTCTGACAAAGATTGCGACCTGTCTCCGAGTTTCGAGGCTGGGTGCACGGCAGGAAGTCCTTCTCCAAAGGGAGATCGATGAGGCAAACGACAAAAGGCTTGGGCCGCTCCTCACTTCGGTCGCGTGCCGTGCGTGTGCGAAACCCCTGGCCCTTGCCTTCAGAAAGGCCGTGCCCTGGTTGCCGCTGATGCTCACCCTGTCGGGTCGTATACGGAAGCGGCGCACAAGCCCTTCAAGGCCGTCAGGTGAGCTCAGTGAGGTCAGTGAGTCAGGCTCGCACCATCCCTCCAGATTATCCCGCATAGCTCGGCCGCGTATCCGCTCGATGCCTTGCCAAACACTTGATAGGCCCAGGATAGCTTCCTCGCTCGCATCGGCTCAGGCCCATGCCGAGCTTCTCATCGCGCTGTGGACCTTCCAAGACCTCGACAACCTGGCAATGTGCGTCCTGTGCTTCCTGCTTTTAGCATTCCGAAATGCTGCGCTTCCTTGCCTCCGACGCATTCAGCGATCGCTTTGGCTTGCAGTTGGAAATTACAAAGTCGGTGGTCAAAGCGATGTTCTTCTGGCACTCCTCGAGCTTCACTCGTACAGAACATGGCAACCTGCTCTCAGGCCAGGGCATAAAATTGCTGGAAGTTCCGAAGAAAGCGCCATCTTGAGATGACCGCATCCTGGGATCGCAAGCGTTTCATTCAAAAAAGGTGAAGCTTCTTGGACCTCAGAGCTGCTCTCCATGATGGTGTCCAGCAGCAAAGCCACCTTCGAGCGAACGTTTCCCGTGCACTTTTCATGCTTCAGATTCATCGCTCAGCCCTCGACCTGCTCCGAGGAGAGGGACAACTCCAGTGACTCCAGACGCCTACACCAACTGGCCAACTGGAAGCCCAATGCACAAGCGAGGAAGGCACATGTCCTTTTCAGAGTTGAGTCAGCTGTCAAGCCATGTGGAAGTGACATGGCTTTTTTGAAAGATGCTATTGAACCCGAAGCATGTGTGGAGCTCCCGACATGATATCCGTTTGCAAAGTACAACTGCAAATTCAGTCTTGGCTCCCTTCAAGCTGCGCCTCTGCATTGCAGATCTGGCCACCTCGCCTTCGCCAGCCATCTCATCAAACAGGGCCTCAGCCCAAAGCACACGGCACCACGATGCGGCCTGCCACCCGCGTTTTTCCGCGCTATGCGGGGCTTTCTGCGGGGCTTTCTGCGGGGCTCGGGGCGTTTCCAGAGGCCGCGGCCTCCACGCCCAGCTCTCGCCGGAGCGCCTCTGTCCGCATGGCCTGCTGGGCCTTGCGGAGGGCGGCTTGCCCGACCTTCAGCGCAGAGCTCCGCGCCACCTCGCTGCAAGCGCCGACGCACGAAAATGCAAACGCACAAGTGGCCTTCATGTGCTGGGCGTTCAGCTTTCCGAGCGCGTCCAACTGGCAAAGGGAATGCTGCGAAGAAAATGCAAACCAATACGCCTGCCTTGGAAACAGCGCTGGCAAGCAACTGCTTGATCTGAGTTGCACATCCTGGCAAGTGCTTGCAGCACCCTGAAAAGTTTTGAAGTGAGGAAAGACTAATCTCCGGCTGCCTTCTGCGCTCTTCGGAGCTTCGTGCTCTTCAATGAATTTCCTGCGTGGGAGACAGAGGTGCAAAAAGTGTTCCCAATCGACACATCCGTCATCTAGAATCTAAGCACAGGTAGCCCGGGGTCTCATTTGTTTGTTTTGTTACCCGACGTCATGACTCTAGGAAATTATGCTTCCAAACACAAACACGCATCGTGACCCGGAAGCAACACGGATCCGGATCAGAATGTCCATTTACCCAATCCTGGAATAAATGTGTTGTACTCTAGCAGACAATGTGAAAATCAACAGAGAGGTCCTGTGAGTTCTATCATTTCAACAGTGAAAGGAGTATCCACCATGCAGCCAACATCCGGGCTGCAAGAGCTCCACTAACAGCGCGTGAGGGAGGGCCGTGACCTTGTTTGCTGATTGCTGATTGGCTTTTCACTCTCCCAACCAGCAACGCCGACGCCTTCCCAAATACGCCTGCTTTGCTCGCGCATTCGCAGTACTAACTGCGGGAAGTCAGCTGCCCACTTGAGCGACTCTATAAACATCCCATGAATCCCTAAGTCGTGGAAGGTGCTGACACGCGAGCTGGCGCTGTGCTTACGCGACCCAAGTTTTAGCTTACGCGGCCGTAAGCGAGCATGTCACGTTGCTTACACGCGAGCGTTTTGACCGCGTTTCCCCTCAAGAATATCCTCTTTCTACGCAGCAGCCACTGTTCAAGATAACGTGGCTGACAGAATTGCTCTCAAGTGGATCAACTTGGCGATGTTGCTCTTTTCAGGGTCGTCGCTTTGTAGCCCTCTTGCTCAGCGTCTTGAATTTGGCCGAAAACTTTGCCTCCAGAGTTCGTGTTGCCTGTTGCGGCATCGTGGAATGGGCGAGCAGGCAGCGGTGCGAGGTGAGCTTATTGTGAATTGGAAATTCGACACCTAAGGCCATGGCATTCCACAACCTTTGCAAGCAGTCACCAAGCGGAGCTTACGCGGGTGCTTACGCAGCAAGTTTCCGCAAAAAGAGCTTACGCGACTTGCGCTGTGCAGGGTGTTGCTTTCGCGGGGCCATCCATGACACAACTCTTGCTTGGCGGTGGCATGTCAAGGGCGTGTTGAGCTTGGATGCTACCACAACATTCCACGTGTACAACATGCCGCTCTAGTTTGACCCGTTTGGGATGGACTAATTTGGAGAATCATGGGACACCGGCAACGTCGTCTCTTCCCCAGGAAGCCACTGCAAAAGCTGCTCGATCGTGCATCTCCGCGCAAAGACATGAGGTAGCAATGGTAACGCCACAAGCTCTCTCACGCGCGAAGGTCTCTAAAGACTCTTGCAGAGGACAGGGGTACCTGCGTTTGTTTGGTTTTAGGTCTGCTGTGGGCACTGGGTTAAAAGGAGCTATAGGAATTGCAAGTGATACTTCGATAAAGTCTAAATGCTTCCGAATATGCGCATGCTATTCCGTCATGCCCTCTTCCTGAACAGTGGACATCAGGTTTCCATCAGTTCAGCGACCATCTGACCAGCATCGCTGCAATGGGTTGCAACCCTCTTCTTAGTTTGACATTTTTCGGGCAAGTACTTGACGAAACTATTTGCAGTGACAGCTGCATGACAAGCATTTAAAACAAAGAGATCACGTTGAAAACATGGCCTCTTTGAAGCCTCGGGTGTTAACTTGGCTATCATGCAAAGTGGATCCAGAGCTTCCTCGATTGCCGCAGTTGCCAACCAGGAGTTGACACTCGCATCTGTTCTTGTCCAACTTGAGTGGACATGGGAGGGCAACTGGAAGCACAGTGGCTGTTCGACTTCTGGAAGATGTTTGGCTTGCTGCCTTGTATGTCGCAATCTCAAGGCGCTTGTCGTTATTTTCAGATGTTTAATGCGATTTCTATGATGGTGTGGTTTGCAGGACTTTGGGCATTTATAATCTATTCATTCCATTGTAACACCTAAAACTTCCTGTTTCCTGGTTTGGCCAACAATAACAATCCTACAAAAATCCTTAGACTCGACCTAAAATCTAAAGTACCACAAAAGCGTAACCTTCTTCACAGGGCACCTTTTTGCAGCAAGATTGCCAGAGCGACTACATAGGGTTTGGTAGCCACTTGTTGATGCCAGTTGGCGCCTCACGTTGATTCTAGTAGTCGTTGACTCACTCTGGTCCTGCTTTGGCACTTCCCCTGAAGTTCGTGCTCGGGAAGGTCCCAATTGCTTGCCCAGTCTAGCTGTCATGCTTGTCGACTCATGTAGACAATGTAGTCCCAGGCATGCTCCAGAGCTGGATGACGGAAGGTAAAAAAGCAAAGCGGCTGACATGTTTCGTGGGAGCAGGGTTTGCGAAGTCGTTGCTCTGAGTGTCTGCGCGGCACGCGAAAGCGGCTGCTGCGCGCACGTGCGTGTTGCCAGGGCCATGGATCAGCTCAAGCAGGGCACGAGTGTCACCAGCTCCGCCCAACAGCAAGGCCCACCCACAAGAAGCCTCGACAGTCAAGATACACACATCACATGGTAGTCCAGCCCCAACAAAATGCTTCGCCGAGAGCACTTGCGGGACTTGCAGCGGAGCTGCAAAACAGTACAGCCTAGCTGAAATGCTTTTCCAGCTGGAGCTGGAGCCCTTTTCACATTCCCTTGGCGCAGCGAGAACACTTCGACCTAACGGGATCACCGAGTGCTTTGCAATCTTGCTCTGCGCCGCGCCAAGCGCTTCGACACCCACGATCTACGCAGTTCACCGTGTGTTTTCTTTTGCACGCAGCGAGAGTGCTTCGACAGGCGGGCGAAGCAATGCAGTGCGCGCAGCCAGTGGATACCGAGACCGTGGCGAACCCGTCGCTAACCCGCACAAACCCTTGGCCAACCCGTGCGCTAAACACAGGCCCTCACGATGTTGCGACTCTGTTCTCTCGTCGTTCTTTTATTGTTTGCTTAACTCTTGGAGAATGCATTTTATGACAGAAGCAACACAGAGGTTGGTCAAATCGACAACAACTTAGGACCAAAACGAGTTACCGAAACGAACTCGAGACGTGCAACGTTGCTTGTCATTGTCCTGACTGCAGCCATCTCGTCCGCCAGCTTCGCGGACATTTGCTCGCCGTCTCTGAGAATGGAGCTGGGCGTGGCCACTGCCTCCAAGTCTGCGGTGCTATTCAAGGGGTCGATGACCTGTCGTGAGCGGGGCATGGCCGGGCATGGCCGGGCATGGGGGGGGTGGGGATCGCACATCACACATACGAACAAGATCAAACAAGTCACACGCCTCTCTGATCCGCTTTGCCTCTTGCCGGAGGTTCTCGCATTTCTCATCGATCTCCTGGCTCGAGCCGCTGCGCAACGCATGTCACAGGAAAAAGGCATGGCCTTGGAGATGGAGTCCAGCAAACGGCGAGTGCGAGCATTGCTGCGCGCTTGACGCTCAGCCGCCTCACGCCTATCCAAGCCAAATCGCAGGTGTGCAACGATGCCATCATGCAGCCACATCGGATCTGATCTACAAGTTCAAAAAGTCTATGAGTCTCATCATTCTCATCAGTTTGAGGGCATGGCTTACTGTACTCCTTTGCTGCTTCCTCAACCTTCTTCTTTATTTCATCCAGCTTCTGCTGAGAGGCCACCACCTGCTTGCCAGAGTCGCACCAAACGCACCAGTCGCAACAGCCACATTTCAGCGCAGCGCCAAAAAGGAAGCAGCGCCTTCGCTCTCAGCTCGTCCATCTTCGTTCTAGCCTGTCAAGCCGTGCAAGCCGTGCAAGCCTGAAGCCGAGGGAACGGAAATCCCAGCCTCTACCAATGGACCACGGTCGCAATCCGCCAGGGTCTTTCGTGTGCTGTTCAGATAGCCCAAGGCCTTCGGAGTTCAATCAACAAGGTGAGAGAAATGGAATGATGCCCGTCCTTGCCAACAACCTTGCAAGATGCCTGGCGCATCCTGCAAGACAGATGCCGGCACTTTGCAACTTTGGCGCTTCAGCAAGCGCTCCTCTCAAAGGCCTTCAAGCTGGTGTTGTGGGGTGAAAGGCGATCCAGGAAGACTTTACCTACTCAGACTGTCTGAGGCATTTCAAGATTGAGACAACTCTGGCCTTGATTGCCCTTCATTGTCACCCACCCTTCTTTCATGTCGTCAGCGAGGCGGCAGTGTAGACGAGTCAGCTTCTGGTGTTCATCAAACTGCGGCCTCGTCCGGATTGCACAGCAACCCCCCACCTACGGCCTTTGCGGCCGAGGCCCGTGAGGCCCGTGAGGCCCGTGAGGCCCGTGCATTCCCAGCGCCTCCACCACGGACCCCACCTCCAGCTTGGCCACGCTCTTCCCATCCGTGATGGAGAAGCTCTCCGTCATGGAGATGGGCTGCACCTGGCGCTTCGGAATGAAACCGACCTGAAACCGCATGGGCACATGGTCTCAGTGCCGAGCGCAGGCAAACTGCTCCGCAAAGATGCCCTGCGGCATCTCATGTTCACATCTGCCCGTCTTCCTATGGCCCTGCCTGGAACTCGCTTTCGCTTAAGTCGCCGCTGTTGTCAGCATCCAGATGATGGAACATGGCCTCGGTCGCCCCATTCGGAGCTTGATCTGCACTGACCGCGGGCGCCTCCACTTCGGCCTCCGAAAACCTGCGTGCACGTCTCTCGTCGACTCGTCTCTATTCACTCTATTCTCAGTGCGGTTTAAGTCTGTGAATCGAAGGCATGCATGGTCGAGGAAAGCTTGCCATGACGGTACAGTGAATGCCTGGAGAGGGGAAGTGTTTGAAGCCAAAGGCAAATAAAAACTGGAGTCGGTGAAAGGTCGAAACCAACAGAAAAAATTATCCCAAGGCTCTCGAACAGCCGTGTGTCCTGATTAGGTGGCTCCTTGCTCCGGGTACAAAGCGATGTCAAGCAACAGTAGTATACACATAATACACGGAAGCGTGAAACACAGAGCGCATGAGTTTTTCGCGGCGAAAAGAGTGGAGAGAAGAGCAAGACAAAAAGTGGGTAGCAGAGACGGGGGGTCGGGAATTCGGAGGTGCGTGTAAAGGAAAAGTCATCTTGCGAAACCAAGTTTCCTGGACTGCGGTTTGCACGCATAACATGACATATCACAGCAGCACTGTGGGAATCACAAAGCTCGCGTGGGCGGCAAAGTAAAGGCTTGGGGGTGGAGGGGTTTTTTAGTAGGGGTCACGAATTCGAACCACATCCTGAGGGCGAAGGAAATCTGCGGCGCACTGGTTCCAATGTAGGACAGCTTTGCAGTCTCTGTAAAGTGTTTGTGCCGAGCCCAGCATGACTTGCCCGCTGCTCACTGGGACGCAGACACACTGTCCTCTGAGTTATGTTCCTCCGCAAGTCTCGCGACAAACGCCTGGCTTTGAGACTCGGCTCTCCGGCACAGCAAAGGCGGACAACGAATCGACGAAGACCGGCAATCTCGCAGGTCTGCCCGAAAAGCTCCCAGCGTCATGTCTTTGCCGGCCTGACAAGTCCGACAAAGGGCCCTTCCGTCTCAGGGCAGTCGTGGCTCTCCGTCCTGCTTGAGCTCATCTTTCGCCTTCAGCTCCTGCAACAACTCCAAGACGAAAATGCAGACATCCACCCGACCCGCGTCTTGTCACCTCGTCCCCTCCCAGTCCTGAACGACTGCCGCGAGTCGCTGCACGTTGGACTGCACCAGGAATCCAGAACTCTGCTGCAGCGGCTCTGCTGCGGCCTGCGGCACTCCCGTGAAGCAAGCCCCGTTCAGCTGGCTCCGCTGGCTCCGCTGGCTCTGTCTCTCGCTCCGCTGGCTCTGCCTCTCTCTTTCTCTCTCTTTCTCTGCGCCTGGACCTTCTTCAGCTCCTCCTCGACCTCCTCGCCGCGCTGCGCGGCCTGAAATTCACACCAAAACGCGAAGCTTGGGACGCGCCTCGGCCTCTGCCGCCAACTTCCTCGCCACAAAGCGCTGCTCCTGCTGAGACGCATTCTTCTTCGCAGTCTGCAGCTTTGCCTGCGGAACATCTATTTCTTCGCGTGCACATAATGCTGAGCCCACGCCTTTATCTTGATAAGCTGAGCTTGCATCTTCTCCAATTCGACTTCTTTGGGAGTGCCTTTGACGTCCTTGGCCATCCATCCGCACCCGCCACGGCAAAAACAGTGACACGCGCCTTCCGTCTCTCCGCCAGGAAGACCAAGGCTTCGGTCACTGTTTTGTTGGCTGCCTCGCATGAAGGATCAAGCAAGGCAAAACAGAGTCCAAGAAGTTCCAGAGGGTCCCCAGAGTCGGTCCCCTGCCTTCTCCAAATGCCCCAGCTTGGCGCAAACCTCTGTGGCCGCCTCCGGCGTAATGCTCAAGTCCTGCACAAGTCGCTGGCTTCCATCAGAGCACCTCCACCTCCCGTAAACTCCTCGGTGTCCAGCGGTGCACCCGCCTGAAAGAAATGATCGATGTCTCACGATACGTGAAAATGACTGATGTAGAAAACCAACAGGCTATCTCGCGGAATCACCTCAATGGTCTTCTCCACCTCCTCCTCGGCCTTCTTCAGCATCTCTGCTGCCTACAAGTTGAGTAAAACCGCAATGTGTACTTAAGCAAGTGGGAGAGCACGAGTCAATAGCCTCGTGCATCTGGGAGGTGCGCTTGTGGCTCTCTGTGTCCTTGCCTGGGCAACCCGATTTGCAGGGAAATGATGGGGGCAGTGCGGCCAAGCACAAGGAACGCTGAGGGGGTGGCGGAACTGCGACAGCTTGGCGGCAGCCGCATTGATCCGCTCCACTTGAAGCGCCAATCTCTCCAGGCAAGGCTTTGAAGCCACCTCACACGGATCGCCTTGCCGCCTTGCCACCTTACCGCCTTCCGTTCCAACTTCCTTTTGCCCTCTCGCCTCGGCAAACTTCTTGGCTTCGATGGTCTTTGTCGCTATCAGGGACTTGGCTCTCTCCAAGGCCTGTCAAGCCCGATCGCGAGCTCATTTGGAGCTCAGGCAAGACCTCAAAAAGGCAACAGGATCCACTTGGCCAAACTTCCCTTCGGGGCGAACTCTGCCTCTTGGACTTGCTTAGCAGCTTGCTCGCACTCTGCGATGGCAGAGGAGGCTTCCGATAGAGGAATCACCTGGGTCCGTCAGCCCACTCTCGGCCCTTCGACAGGTTCGAGTGCCTCGATGCCCTTCAGGAATGGCAGCTCGGCCTGGACCACACCATGCCCCGGCTGCCCCGGTGAACTCACATTCACATGACTCACATGACTCACATGACTCACTCTCATGCTGTCCTCCGCCACTTTTTGAAGTGCTGCCTCCACTGCTTCCACGTGTTGCTCTGCTGCCTTCACGATGACCTGGAAGCAAAAGCCGAAAGCAGCCCAATCCCATTCACCGCACAAGGCTGCCAGCCTCCGCCGAGGCTTTCTCCCGCTGAGTCTTGGTGGTCTTCTTTATCTGGCAGGGTCCCGCAGGGTTGTGGCACTTTCCAAGGCAGTTTCCGGTGCATGTCCCACCTTCTCCATCTTCGTCGCGGCTTCTTTGACCCGCGACACGAGCTTGCTCAGACATGCCTTTGCAGAAGTGTCACCTTGCGTTCAAGCAGCTTTCCCACGCCCTCCTCAACACTTGACAATCACAAAATTATGCAACAGCATCCAACTTGCTCCAACCAAGCACCATGCCTGCCAAATGTTTATCAAGAGATCTCTGGCTGGCATGTACTGCCTTCAAGCGGTGCGAGCGTATGTGCCAAGCACTGGCAAGCAAAAACGATCGCGAAACTGAAGGGCAACTGAAGCGGACAGGGGATCAAGGCATACAAGGGTCCCGCCGCATTGGCAGATTTGATTGCTGAGTCGATCTGGATCAACTCCTTCAATGACACGTCCTCTTTCCGCATGCAAGCCGCAAGTGTTCGCAACGCGTCCTCCTTCTTCACATCTTGGTCTTCCGCAGGCATCATCTTCTCCGCCTGGACATTAGGTGACTCATGGTCAAACGGTAGAACACCAAGGAGCGCAGGCGCTTGGACCCACAGTACACAGGCCTTCTCTACTAATGTCTCCATCAGACCAACTTTCCGTTCTTCTTCAAGAACGACCTCGCAATATCAAGCATGGGGTTCAAATGTGAGACGAGCAGTGTGCCTTCTTGTCCTTGATCAGCTGCTCTCCGCCCTTCGCAATTTGCCTACGCAGACTGGGCTAACTTTCTCTGTGTCTCGCGAGATCGCCTGCTCTTCACCATTTCCTGATGTGCAGAAGCCAGCTTCTTCTGCAGCTTTGTGAGCTCCATCCTTGCAAATCTAGACATACTTTCTCCCGTCAAGAGCTCACAATCAAGGCAGCTTGCCAATTGACAATGCGCGAGACCACAAGGTCCCACGATCAGTGCCAGTCATGCACGCCTTGTGCAAGAAGAGGGAGGGAGGGAGAGAGAGAGGGAGGGAGGGAGGGAGGAAGGGGGAGGGCGGGAGGGAGGGGAGGGAGGGCAGGAGGGAGGAAAAGAGGGAGGAAAAGAGGAGGGGAGGGAGAGAGAGAAAGATTTCAGGAACGAGCGACGGATGCTACAGCAGATTTAGCCATTTGTGCCAATTGCCAGCTGGTCTGACAAGCTCAAAGGCTATATCAATTTGCAACAGGATTCAGTTCATCAGAATCTATCCGCACGTTTGACATGCTTGTCGCTACGCAATCCGACACCCACGAAAGAACAGCAACAGCGTCACGACTCATCTTGTAGCAACTTCCTGTTCGACTGGGGCAAGCATCTATAGCGGTTTTATGGAGCTCTGACGGCTTGGACATTGCAAACAAATACTTGACTCATACGTTGCAATGCCACTGAGCCCTTGATGCGACACTGCGAGACGGCGCTTGAAAGGTCCCCTCTCTGACCAGCGAGCCAACGCTTTGCAGCTGAACCGCTTGAGGCAATGCGACGAGGCCGAATCCAGGACATGGAGGAGGGAATGCTGTGCGCAGCGGGCACACCAATCTCCCGGCACTGGTCCTTTCGAAGCCGGATTCTCAGGATTGAAGTCCCAAGAATGAAGAAAAGGCCGAGCCATTTGCGGACATTTCAAGCAAGTCGTGATCTGCTACTACAGGAGTACGTCAGCCAGGTCACAATGTTGAAGGCAAAAACAGGACGCAATGAGTCCGCGTTGGGTACGCGCCAATGCGACGAAGTGTGCCGGGGACGCTGAGTCTGCCAAATGCGAAGGCGCTTGGACCTTGCCACAGGGCTCAGCTCAGGCCCTGGCAGCAGCGGGGGATCCTTGACTTCTTTCTGCTTTGCCGACATCACTTCGCGGGCCGCATTGTAAGTCCGCACGGCTTCCTCACAACTCTGAGCCTCTGAGCACCGCATAGCATCTTGCCTAAGTCCCCATACCTTCTCAGCTGCGATAGACTGGTCAATCGCTAGCTTCAACGCTTCCACAGTGACCTGCCCGGAGAGACGCGGACTGCAGAATGGGAAAGGCTCGGCGTGTTTGGCCTTGTCAAGCTCGGCACTCAACACTTTCACGACCTGTGCCGAAAGCAGCTTGGTAACTGTGAGCCGCTGTGAGCCGACCTCAGCCAAAGCTTGGCTTTGATTCTCAGCTTCAGCCTGGCAAAACACAAGCTGCCAACATCCAGTGTCAAGTTCAGCCGGCAGGACGACTTTTTCGCTCACTTCTTGAAGCATTGCTTTCGCTTTTCGCTGCCGAGTTTCTTTCCTGCCAGATCGGCGCCATGTCCCGGCGAACAGTCCAACAGTACCCGGCTTGAAGATTCTAAGCTTCTGGTGAGTTTCTTCACCTCTGTCTCTGCACCTCGACAAACAGAGCTGACCACACTTTGCCTTTGGGACAATTGAGGTAGGCACTTCTTCAGCTCAGCTGCTAAATGCTTCTGGCCCTGTCACAATGAGAACTCCGGCAAACTTTGGGGCTTTTCGCAGTTTGCGCAAGGCTTGTGATTTTCCCGCCTCCTTGGACCATTTTGTCTTGGACTCCGTCTCTACCTTGTTGAGGAACTTCCTGCATGGCACACGGATTCACTACCATCATTACACAGATCCGCAAATGGTCGCACCTAGCCACGTCCAGGGCACCTTCACAGCGCTCGCACGCAGCCTTCGTGCGAATGGAAAATGAAAAGCGCGTTCTCTCTTTCCATCTTCTTTCTCCTTTCCGTTTTCCATCTCTTTCTGTCTCCTTTCGTGCGAACCTCGCACTGGGCGACAGCTTGCATGCCCTCCTGAATAGGCAACACCTGCGCTCGCAATGTCAATCTATCTCTCCAGTCTCTCTCTCTCTCTCTCAAGCACTGCCAAAAAGGCCGGACCTCGAGTCCTTTCAAGAACGGCCTCGGCACTCTTGACTAGCGAAGCGACAAGTTGAGGCTGGGCAGGTGGCATTTCTGCTTCAGAAGTTGCAAGGTAAGCCTCCAGGGCAGTAAATTTAGGAAGAGATAGAGCGCTCATCATGCCTCCTCAGCTTGCTCGATCTTCTCGTGAACCTGACAGCACTTGCACGCTCTGTTCGTGCCGTCCAATACGAGTAAACAGCAGAGTCAGCAGAGACTCTGGGACAACCTGCGTTCTTTGTGCCGCGCCTCACTCAGCGCCCTCTCCACTGCAAGAGCCTCCTCTTGGCGTGCGAGCACTTGGCCTTGAGCAGATGTGACACCGACTAGTGACCGTATGACTTCGAATTTACTAAAGTGGCCGCCTGTATCTATCTCTTGGTCGAGTTTGGAATAGAAGCGACTCGCCAATGGACGAGAAATAGGTGTGAGAGTGAAGAGCGGAGCACTGTCATCTCTTTCATCCGCTCCCGACTCGCCGAGAATTTCTACAACAAGCCGAGTCAACTTGAAGGTATGCCATGGAAGCAAACGAATGAAGCTTCCCCTGATCTTTTCCACATTCAGAATACATATTAGAAAATTGGATATTTCCTGCGTGACTTCGTATGACTCATTGAGCTCATCTGATCTGGTCATAGGAAAGCCTTTGCCTGAGACCGCCTAGGCCTCCTGCGAATCGTCGTGAGCTTTGCACTGGCATCGGCAACCCGCTGGTGGAGCTCCTGCCGAAAGTGTCAAGAGAGGTGCCGATTGATCCCACGGATCCCACATATCCCACATATCCCACGGATCCCACGGATCCCACCTCCAGGTCATCCTTGGAAGTGGCGTTTAGGCGCTTCGCGATGAGCAGCTTGGCATTTTTCAGGTCTTCCTGCGGCGCCATCGAATGGAAGACACAAGATGCTTTGCCGTGCCTCAGCTGGACCCAAAAGCTGCGCGGTGGAGGTGATGTCATCCTTCATTCATGCGACACGGTGAGGCTCATGTCAACAAGTCACGAAGTCTCGATGGCCTAGCCAATCTTCCAGTTCTATGCATCCAGCACGCGCGCATCCTTTTAGCTCGATGCCTTGGAGCGCCAGAAAATGCAGAGACCTGGGTAGAGCACACTTAATTGGCTGCTAAGATGGTCATCATAGGCCAATGCAGAGGCGTGCATCGAGGCTTCTGTCAAGGCAAGATGCCTTGCCTCGCCATCTCCACAGTTCATGACCGCTGCACTCTTGGTGCTCACCTCGATGTTTTTCCATACCTGCACCCAAGCCTCCGGACGCGACGCAAAGTCGGTGAGGCACATGGTGACATCGAAGCTTTTCCACGGGCGGATGTCTTCCGCATGGAGCCGCAAGGGCTCCACCAGGTTCTTGCTGAGGAGCTTGATGTTGGTGGAGGCATCGAAGGCATAGGCCTTCACCAGGCCCGTGTCGTTGAGGAACACCGCCCCAGCCCCCGCCCCGGCGCAGAAGTCCGCCAGATCAGCCCCGCCCAGGCCGCCTGGGCCGCCTGGGCCTGGGCCGGCTGGGCCGGCTGGGCCGGCTGGCTTGCCGCTCAGGAGCCGCAGCAGGGCGCGCAGCAGCAGCTTTGGCACCTCCCACTCCTCGAAGGTATCCCGGCGCAGCACCTCGATGGTGGACAGCGCCCCATCCTCCCAGGCCGCAAAGGCTGGCAGCGGCGGCCCCGGCCGGGCGCTTGCGTCGCTGTCGTTGGCCGGGCGCCAGTTCACCATGATGGACTCGTAAGTCCGGAGGTCTGCCTCAAACAAATCCACCACCTCCGCCAGCCACTTGCCGGCATGCTGGCGGACCAGCTCAGCCGTGCCCTGGAAGACCAGCCACAGATGCCGTAGCTGGCTGTGCAGCAGACCCTTCATGCGGCGCAGGCTCATGAGGAAGAGCAGCTGCAAGTGCTCGTTCAGGCACTCCGGCCGCGCAGCCGACAAAATCCCGTGGATGTGAATGTGTGCAGACAGCAGAGACGCTGCTTGGGACATGTGTGTCATCGCCCAGGCACTGGACCCACCAACCGCACCTTGCAACCTAAATTGCTCATCCTCCGCAGAGAAGTTGCCCCTCACATAGTCCAGCTGTGTCCGTATTTGATCACGAGACAAGTAGACATACTCGAGGAAGTCGGAGCAATTTACAGATTCGTTTAATGCGAACTCAACCTGACTGTCCCAATCAGTCAGATGCATGTCGACGGATGCAGCAAACGCATCCGCCATTTGGCAGATCGGCCGTTGTGCAGCACATCTGGCTGCAAAAAGCAGTAAAGCGCTCCACCGCGCCATCTTTGGCCTCGTTGCCTATCCTTCTGGCTTGAGACCATGCAATGCAAAAATGATCATGCGACAGGCAGTGGCGGAAGAAGCGCACAGCCAAACGCACGCGGCTCCTGCTCCATCTGCGAGTCTGTGGACGTCATGATGTGGGCCTGTCAAGATCTGTCGCAAAGTCAGGTCACATCCCACGCCAAGCAGCAAGCCCCGGCCTTCTCGATCTCAAGCTCAGCACCTGCAAAACACAAAGATGCGGATGCGCTAAGAAAATGCGAGAAATCCGAGGATGCGGCTGCTGAGTTTCTGAGAGATTTCCATGAGTGCCTTTCTGGCGGCCGCCTTTTGCTCGTGCTCCTGGCCACGACCACGGCATACATCAACGTCGCTCCCTCTCTCCCTCTCTCCCTCTCTCTTTCTCAACTGTCCTGCCGAAAGCGCTTCAGCGGAGTAAGCCTTTTTGCAGCTTCGTTCAGGCGCTTTTCTAAGGCCTCACAGGTTGATGTCTGTGACTTTTGGGGCTTGACATCGAGGCCAGCACGGCAAACTCTTGAATGGCCACCTCAGTCCCGCTCTCTGAAACACTCGGCCGCCAAGGTCAAACCCTGCCTTCTGCGCCTCCGGGGCGTACTTCTTGCACGCGGCCATATGGCCGTTGACCAGTTTCTTGGCCTAAGGCGAGACTCATCCGCCTGCTTCCCAAGGGTTGGTGCGGCCTCCAACAAGTCGCCTTGAGCTTTGCTCGCGCACCTGAGACACGTCGTGAACAGGAGCGCTGAACGAACGACATATTGTGCTTCTGGGGCAGGGGCTTCTCAATGTCCTGTATGGCTTTCGCCTTGTGTGTCTCACTGGTGTCGGTCTCATCCACGCTCACGGCAGCTGCCAAGATAGCCACGGTCCTCACAGCACAGCGGCCGAATTGCCTGACTCCGTGTTGCGAATGCAAGGCAAGCACTCGACTGCGTCTTCTGCCGCAGTCACAATGTCCATAGCCTGGAAGGCTTTTGGAGGCTTGGAACACAGAAAAAGTCGGCAGTCGGCATGTGGTACTGCTTGTTCCCTCAAAAGTGCCTCCGGCAAGATAGCCTGCAGCGACGCTGCCTGGTTTGAGGGGAGCACAAGAATCATCTCGCTGTTCGGTACAAGAAGCATGTTGGCTGTTGAAAATGCAGCGCCTACCATCATGTCAAATGGCACGTGAGGCAGGGGCATCTTTCTGTTCTCTCTCTGCGGCAACTTCAGCAGCAGAAGCCTTCAAAATGTAAGAGTTGAAAGTTGACAGCCACCGACAAACCAACATACAATATGCAACATTGAATGTGACAGAAAAAGAGAGAGAGAGAGAGAGAGACAGAGAGAGAGAGAGAGAGACAGAGAGACAGAGAGAGCGAGACAGAAAAACAAGGAGCCTTTTGCTTCGCAAGCATCGCCTGCTGACGTACCTGACACGCTTGCCAGGCTTGCCAGACACACACACACACACACACAAAATGGTACAATGTGCATGTCTCATTGCCTGCCTTCGTGAGAGCTGCCTGCACCTCAAGCGGCAATGCAACGTCGAGTTGGCAAGTCAGCAAGAAGTCATGGCCAAGCCCCAAGCGTGGGTCAGCTGGCTGCCTACGGATACGGCAAGCTGCCGGACTCGCGGCCTCCGTCCGCACTCGCACACTCGTACACTCGTACACTCGTACACTCGTACACTCGTACACTCGTACACTCGTACACTCGTGCACTCGTGCACTCGCATGCCCATGGCAAGTTGCTAAGCTGCCGGCGCCAAGCGTGCAAGATCACCCAGGCTGGTTTGAGTGCCACCTGCAGCTCGACCCTCTGCGAGCTCCTGTCAGACGTGCTCTCCCGCAGCTCCAATTGCGTTGCCCCTCCTTGGCCAGGTGTTTTTGCTCCGACTGCACGTTGTCCTGGCACATCAGCCCTCACTCGCACACGGGCTAGTGCAAGAGTGTCGCGTCTGTCCAGCTGCGTCCGGAGGATAGAGTCAGTTTCCAAGAGGCTACTTTCATCCAACTCCTGGCACGCCAATGTGGCAGCCCAAGGTGCGGGGCAAGGGCAAGTTATGCTCCTCTCCACTGAGCGTCTCCTTCGTGCTGGTTATGGCCTCAAGGAACATAATCTTGAGCAAAAAGCCCTGAAGCACGTGCGTGCCTGCTCAACCTCTGCCTCTGCAGCGACAATTCGCTCCATCGCGAGCTTGACTCGCCTCGAGTCAGAGAGAGCAAGAACGAGGGGTGGAGTGGGACACAGGACGCAGTGGGACCGGGGGTGCAAGGGCGACTTCAAAACTCGGGCACCCGACTCGGCCATGACACGTTGGTCCGGATCCGGCTCTTGCTTCAGCAGCGAAGCGTGTCTTGGCCCATTGGACGCGGACACTGGCTGCGCCATGGCCGCCGTGGTGTCCATGACCTCCACCTACAAGAGACATCAAGAGACATCAAGAGACATCAGGAGACATCAGGAGACATCAGGAGACATGGAGAGACATGGGGTCCGGAGGAGCAGAAGGTGCAGAACAAGGCCCCGGCCAAGAGCAAACCTTGCTGCTCATCGCCATCCCATGGAACTCTCCAACCTTTTCTCGGAGGGGCCTGGGGACAGAAACAGAAGAACGAAACCGAGAGGTTGCCCGAGCCTTGCCACTGTCCATGGCGCGAGACCAAACTTGTGTGCCTCCAACTTTGTCTCCAAACCACCAGCCCGAGAACTCAGGCCCATCCTTGGCTCCAGGAAAGAAGCTTGTCAAAACGAGCCGGACACATCCCAGGTGCTCTCGTGTCCCAATAATACACGAAGACATTCACCTGCGTTGCCAGGATTCTCAGATACTGGATTTACAGGTTTGCAAAAGGACTCTCCAACAGTCTGCCTCGGAGCCCGCATTCTCAACCTCAGCGAGACGCAGTAGCGCTAAAAGTCTCGCATTCTTAGCGCGCCTTCTGAAAAGTTGGCCTCCCATGGTTCATTCCTGGACGGCACTTTGTACGGAGTGACAATCATAGAATATTCGACGCTTGTCTTTCACGCCAGCTTACTGGCAACAATGCGGACTTTACGCTCGGCTTGGTGTGCTGTAGACAATGACAGTCGCACCAAGGGCCGAGCCGAGCTCTGTATACTCGCCCAACAACGTGGCGATACCGATCTCATCCTACGTCCGGCAATTGGACCGGGTTGCAAACTGGCAAGCTTGCAAACTTGCCTTCTCCGCTTCTGTGAACACTCGCAGCCGCGTGGATTTTGCCTCCGCAGCCTCCCGCCTGCAGCTCAAGCTTCGCAAGCACTGGCGTCACAGAGGTAGGGCGCACTTGACGGCCACGGGCAGCCGTCCTGAAACATCCAGGCATAAAATAAAAAGAGAAAGAATACATATCAAAAAATATATTATTAAAAAAAAAAAGCGAAACATAGCCAGCGGCTGAGTCGTTGGCCTGGCCGCCGGCTGGGGGCCTCCGTGGCACGTCACGTGTCCGAACCTCCCGAACCTCTCCCTCCGCTCCCTCTCCCCTCGCGCGCGCCGCTCGCGCGCCGCTCCCGCTCCCGCGCCTGCGGCTGCTGGTAGCGGTGCATCTCACTGCCTACCCCACTCCCCACTCCCCCACATCCCCAGAAAAAGCCTCGTGCGGGCACCTCTTGCAACGCCGCATGGAATCAATCGGACAAAGTGAGGCGCAAAAGTTGGCAGGTTGGTTCATTCAAGGCAACTGTTTCCTTCGAGGCGAAGCTGGGTCATGTTACTTGGCTGCAAACTTGAAGTGCCAGTCTTGCCACTCCATACTTGAGCAAAAAGCTGTGCTGATCAGAATCAAAGCCCCTTTTGGCGACAGGAAGGACACAAACAATCCTGCCAAAGTATCAACCATCTTGGCCAAAGAGAGTGCGCGCAGATCCTTCTTTCAGCACCAGTCCTTGTGCATTAAATGGAAAGCTACTCACTTTGACAGATACGCCTGGCTCAGAATGAAAGGAAATGAGAGCCATGGCAAGATGCAAAGTGAGTCCAAGTAAATGCAGCGTCCGACTTTTTCAAAGCTAGGCGGTGCGAAGGCCCAGTCTAGCTCCTGGAACTCCACACGGACGTTGGCGAAGCCACGCTGCCGCAGAGAGTCCAGCTGGGAGCCCTTCTCCTGAGCCGGGCAAAATGGAAAAAGCTTCTGAGAAAAATAGAAATGTGCCAAGCTATAAGCCCGAGGTAAGCCCGAGGTGCCTGCGCGCGCAAGATGGACCACACCAGCTCCAGCAGGGCCGCCTCTCCACCCAGGTCTGCGAGGTGCCAGCGCAGGATCTCGGGGAGCATCACCTTCCGGCGCCAGGTGTCCACGGGCAGATCCGCGAGCCACTCCGCCGCGTTCAGGTCCAGATCCGCGAGCACGGTGTCTGGGTGGAAGACCCGCAGCGGCGGGTGCCCGGCGGCGCCCACGCCCCGCGTCGGCCGCGACACGCCGAAGACCGCGCGGGGCGCCGGGCGCAGACACCGCAGCCCGGGCCCGCGGCGCTCCTCAGCCCGGTCCGCCCGGTCCGCCCGGTCCGCCCGGTCCGCCCAGGGGCAGCCACTGGGGCTGCCAGTCTCGCCCTTCAACACCAGGTGCTCGATCTCCGCCAAGGACAGCAGCTCCCCCTGCACCTCCAGCTGAGCCGTGCGCAGCAACTCCACCCACCCGGCAACATCGCAAGGGGTCACCAAGCCAACGGAAGGTGATGTGGCGGCGATGAGCGTGGCCGCGTTCAGGCAGTTCAACCAAAAGCTGAGGCGAGCCTCGTGGTTCTTTCCCTGCAGACTGCAGCATTGCAGTTCAGCGAGGGGCTCGCTTAATCGTTCAAGGAGCTTGTTGGCCTTGCTGGAGTTTTGGTGGAAGGCCACGCAGGCCCTATGCGCATCCCGCACAAGCTCGGCAGAAAGAGTTTCTGGACTGCGGTCCGTCCAGTTGCAGAACCGCCGGTGATTAAGCACCGGTGTCTCCTTGGGACCTTGAAACGGAAGCAGCTCCACTCGAGGTATTTCGTCTGCTTCCGGGTCGTGACAAATATCACCAGGGTCTGGGCAAATGAAAGCCAGACCTGTTGCTGGATCTCCTATCACTGAGTCCAAATCTGGGTTTGCAACAGCCAGCAGGCGCCTTGCAAATCGCACAGAAGCTGTTACTTCTGCGGGATGCAGCACATCCGACAGCACGGGAGGCTCTATTCCACTCATGAGAGCCAAGATGCGGTGTGTCGGAAGTGCTGCGGGCTCATCAATGGTCAAATACGTCCGCAACAAGAAGTCCTCCGAAGCACCCATCTTTCGAGATAGTACCGCATAAAGAAGCGCCAGTGACCAGCCTTCCTGAATGGTACCGACACCTTGCCGGCTGTGCAAATCTTCACAAAGCTTCTGCCATACACTTGGCATGATCGAACGCGTCTGGGAGACTTGCTGGAAGGCTGTCACGATGGCTTCCATGCTGTCACCAGGCTCAGGCTCTCGCGCCGGTGAGGCGGGCTTCGGCCGATTCGGACAATCCGAGACCTCCGTCTCCGACAAGTCACCGTCGAAGCCCATGTGGAGCTCAAGCCGCTCGCTGGCCACGATGGCGCAGCAGGCCCCCTTGCCGCCGCTGGCGCCGCTGGCGCCGCAGGCACCGCTGGCGCTGACACCGGCGCTGGCGGCGCTGATGGCGCTGATGGCGCTGGCGTTATGCTTTGGGGGTGGCGGCAGCCGGGGGAAGGGCCGGAGCTTGCGGGAGCCCAGGCTGCGCAGGGCCTCCGTGAATGGCGACTCCGAGGGCCCGAAGAGGTGCAGCGTCTGCAAATAGGCCAAAAATGCGTTGGTGTCCAGCAGCGCCTGGAAAAAGGGCTTGTCTTTGGCTGAGACTCCAGACAGAAAGCGTTCCCCCTGAAAGGAGCTTTGCACCGAACTTGCAGTCGCGCTTTCGCACAGCGGGCCCAAAGCACCTGCAACGCCCCCCAGCAGGTCAGACATAAAAGTAAGAAACGTCTTCTGCACCTCCTCCTCCAGTGTGCATGTGTCACACGGCCAGAGGTCGCTCGTGGCTTCCAGCTCTGATCTTAACTGGGTAAGGCCAAAGCGCAGCCGGCTTTGGGCTGCATCTGGGAGCTCAGGAAACTCCATGTCTGTGGCATAGACATCTCCCGTGTCCAGGTCGAAAATTGTGTAGTCCCTCGAATTGAAGAGCACCTCGCTGGATGCAAGATCCTTGGAATCCGCAAAGGTCTCCTTCAAGAAGACATCCCGCAAGCATCCGAAGAGGAAGGGAGGAGGGGTGTGCAAATAGTCCATGGAGGGCAACAGCGGGTTGTAGCAGTGGACCCAAGCAAGTGGCGACAGTAGGATGGGGAAGGCCTCACAGGCAGCAGTGAGGAATGACACGGATGAGCTGACGAAGAGGACCTTCTGCTCCAGAAGCAGTAGCCGCGTCGCCAGCAGTACGGCAGATAGGCTCAGGCGCCGAAAGAGGCCTGTCAGGGGGACATGCACCGCGGGAAGCCCCGGGGGCGGCCGGGACACAGCGCAGATCCTACGGCCAAAGTGCAGCACCAGGGCGGAGCCCGGGGGTGGGGCAGGCACGTCATGGACCAGCCAGGCCCACATGCGGGCCAGGCTCTGCGGGTGGAGCTCGTGCATGGCCTTCATGAGCTCGAGGAACCTGGGCGCGGCCACCTCCGGCAGGTGGGACCAGGCGCAGGTGGCCAGGCGCCCACAGCACCCACAGCACACGGCCAGGTAGGTCCGATGCGAGAAGCTGTCGGTCATCACGGTGGAGAAGCTGATCAGCCCCGAGCTCCCCGAGCTCCCCGAGCTCCCCGAGCTCCCCGAGCTCGACGGGCACGGGCACGGCAGGCCCGTGGGGAAGAGGATCTCCGCCAAGCCGCTGATGGACTCCACGCCGGGGGCCAAGATCTCCGCCACGCTGCGCACCTCGCGGCGGCCACCCGAAGACTCCGACAGAAGGGCCACGCCGTTCACCAGGCCAAACGGCGTCCGCAAGCGCCAAAGCTCTGGAAGTGGCAAGCCGCCCATGGCACCCGTGGTAGAAAAATAAAGAAGTGGCTGGTAAAAAGATGACCTTCCTTCACCCGGCATATCTCCTTCGTAACGGTTCAAATTCTAAGGGTTTCTGAGGTTTGGTGGAGAGACAGGAATCTGTGATAGAGGGAAACCAAATAACCTGTTAACTCCTGCACCTCCCTCCAATCATAAAAGAAGCAATTCTGGAGGTGCAATAACCCATAAATCCATTATTAATAGAAAGGTTACGTGAAGAATAGATGGCTGAGATAAAAGGACTAATAAGATAGAAAATGCAGAATTCTATTGATAAATCTGATATGCAAGCCGCCCATGGCAACCAGAATGCTTACCTGCGTGCACTGCATACCTACTTTTTCTGCCTCTCACATGACCCTATGCACTGTCCCGGTTCTGCGCACCTGGAGCTTCAGCTGCTCCCATGCGGCCGACATGTGCAGAGAAAGCAAGGAAGGATCACAAGGAGTCATTGAGATGTCACGGACTGATCATTTGCGGCTTTCAATTGTCCGTGCGCGGCTTCAAAGGAATCAGTGAGACCTGAAAGTCACAACCAGAGTCAGCTTTGATTTCAAACGTCGGGAGTGCTTTGCAACGCACTACCAGCCATGGCCTTGAGCTATGAGCCAGACGAAGCGCGCCAAGCGCTATGCTAAGCTTTTGTAAGCAAAAGGACCAGAGCACTGACCAACTGACCAACTAGTGCTCTGCGAAATGCCCCAACACATACGATCGCACACACGACAGTAAGCTCAGCCGGACTTAGACACCGCGTTTGTTCTTGTGCGAGGTGACATGCCGAAGATGTGAGTGATTGCAACGTGCGCTGGATTGGCAATTCAAGCCTGGATATAGTAAAGCTTACTTCAACCTCGTTCGGCCCCTGAATCGTGCCAGCATTCAAAGCTTGCGGTGAAGCAAAGAAAAGTGGGTTCTAACGACAATGAGCGCGCCGTCCATTTTCGCCAAGCGCAGCATACTTTCCGGTGCTTTTCTGCAGCGGGTGAGACAGGTAGGATGAAATGGCTGAGACCATGCAGGCGGGCACCTGCTCGCTTGGCACTCCCTTAGGCTGCCACCACCTCTACGGCCCGCGCAACCAGCTCTGCAGCCTGTGCTGCCTTGGCCTTCTCCTGGATAAGGTCCAGGATGCTCTGGAAGCACTTCACCTTGTCGTGGCCCTCAAAAACCAGCTTCTTGCCGTTCTCCGCCATCTTGGCTCGGCCGGCCTCGTCCAGGGCGGCGATCTTGGCAATGGCGTCCGCGCAGCCGTCGGCCATGGCCTCCCACGAGGCCTCGTCCTCCACCTTGCCCGCGTCGAAGCAGAAGCCCGTGGCGCCGTCCACGACCACCTCCGGCATGCCGTAGATCCGCGAGGCCACGCAAGGCTTCTCCATGGCCAAGGCCTCCAGCAGCGCATTCGGCAGACCCTCCAAGAACGAGGCCAGCGCGATGCAGTCGCAGGCCTCGAACACGTAGAAAGGCTCCTTGGTGAAGGGGTAAATGGACACCGCACTGGACAGATCCGCGTCCTTGGCGACGGTCTGCTCGATGTCCTCCTTAAGTTCCCCCTCCCCGACCATCAACACGTGCAGATTAGGCACGCGCTTGGATTCCAGGAGCTTCTTGCAGGCCCGCAACAGCACTTTTTGGCCCTTGACAGCCACGAAGCGCCCGATGGAGCCCACTACAAACTTCTTGGACCCGTCAGCCATCGCCGGGATGGGGTATCGCTTCTGGGCCTCCACGGCCATTTCCGGGGTGCGCTTGAACTTCTCCGTGTCCGTGCCGTTGTAGATGGTCCGGATCAAGCTCGGGCTGATGCCGAAGGCGTCAATGATCGCCTGCCGCGTAAACTCCGCGATGGTCACCGTGCAGCACTGTCCCGCGTCCAACAAGGGCCCGCCATAAAACTCCTTTTTGTAGGTCGGATCGAAAGTGCCCGTCTTGGAGATCAAAAATGTTCTCAGGCCAGCATTTTTGATGCACTTCCCCATGAAACTCACATTCTGGTACTTCCCACGAATCTGCCGAACCAGCGTCACGCAGACGTGCGCCGACTTCAAGACCTCCGTAAACGTTGGCTGGTAACTCTCCGGATCCTCGGCACTCTTCTCGTGTGAATACTTCACCACCTTATTCGCGTAGGCCTCCACATCCGGCAGAATCAGGGATTCCTCTGGCAGGATGAACGTGATGATGTGACCGGCCTGTCACGAGGGCCAACAAGAACAGATGGTTCAATCAACCAAGGATCCCATCATTGCTGTAGCGTTTACAATTCAAGCTCACAAAATTTCATACTGACGTCCAAACACCATGTGAAACGCCTCGGACAAGCGCTTCCCACAGTCAGCTAGCCAAATCTGCGCACCGCCACGCATGGTCAAATCCTCGTGCAGCACGATGTTTAAGGCCATGTTGCTCCCTTTGATGCTTGCCTTGTCTCGAGCCTTTCACAGCAAGCTCTTGTGGGCAGTTGAAATAGATCTCGAAACTTGCGTGCGTGACAATGTTCACAAAGAAACAAATTTCCACTCTCAATGGCAGCTTGCGATTTGGGCATTGGGATACACGCGTCATCTCGGGCACCGCATCTTTCGTAGTTGTGTCCAAACTAACGCACGCATCAAAATCAAGCAGTGTACGTGCGCTCATGGGCCTAAAGCCGGCTAAAAATGAGGAATCAAAGAACAAAAAACTGGAAAAAAATGACGCGCTAGACGCACTTTATTCCTCAGCTTGTTTTCGTGACATGCGCGAGCCAGGCCCTCTTTGTCTCGCAGTTGCGTTGCATCAACTGTGCCAAGAGGGTCAAACAACACATCGTCAGCCAACACTGGGAACCTGTTCACTGCTTCAAGCCAAACCAGGACATGTGACAAAACAAGGGTCAACGCGCGTGTCCATCCCATATCATCTGCATCCCATGCGGAGCCCGCTTGCATACCCCCAGGTCAACAACGCGTGTTCGACCTTCACTGTAGGTTTGTTACCTACTGGGGCGTGAAACGAACAGGAGGCATGCCGATGCTAAGTAGCTGAACATGCGTGCGCGTGCTGAGTTCTCGTCACCCAAGGTTCGACCTGAGATGGTGACAGGGTGGGCGGGTGGGCATCGAAAAAGAGAGGGATCAAACCCTCAAGAACATGACCTTAGAAGGCTTGAAGCAGAAATGGCAATGCGGCCGAAGATTCAAACAGGATTAAAACACAGGGGAAACAAAAGGCCCCAAGCGATAGAATCCTGTTCACTGTTTCAAGTCAATGTTTTTTTTCGCGGGCGCAGCCTCGCGGGTATACGCTCATGTTGAGCGGTGCGTGAGACCCGAGCGGATCTTTCTGTGTGACACATGTGACAAAACAAGAATCAACCTGCGAAGCAGCGCTCGGCTTTTTGTGGCCCTGCTGGTCTTTGTTCAGCTAACGACCGCATGGGCCCACAAGCACAACTGGTCTCTGGTCGTCCCGAGTGTGTGTGAACCAGGCAACGGACTGCTTTGCACATCAGCAAGCAGAGGTTTACCCCTCGACGGGGCACGTGAGATCCATCTGACACCACTGCACCAACCATTCCAAGCTTGCTTTGCTTGGCTTCGAGATGCGAGTGTATTCTGCTGATGGATCTGCTACGCAGGTCCAAGTTGCCCTTGTACTCCCGGACCTTGGAGCCCAATCGCAAAATGGATTATCCGGCCCGTTAGTTTAGTCGTAGTAGTAGTAGCAGTAGTAGTAGTAGTAGTTTAGTAATAGTACTACTAGTAAAGTAGTAGTGGTAGTAGTAGTAGTAATAGTAGTAGTAGTAGTACTTTAGTCGTAGTAGAAGTTGTAGTAGTAGTAGTAGTAGTAGTTGTCAAACTATGTAGTAGTAATCGTAAAGAGTAATAGTAGTCGTAGGAGTGAGTAGTAGTAGTAGTAGTAGTAGTAGTAGTAGTAGTAGCAGTAGTAGTAGTAGTAGTAGTTTAGTAATAGTACTACTAGTAGAAGTAGTAGTGGTAGTAGTAGTAGTAATAGTAGTAGTAGTAGTACTTTAGTCGTAGTAGAAGTTGTAGTAGTAGTAGTAGTAGTTGTCAAACTATGTAGTAGTAATCGTAAAGAGTAATAGTAGTCGTAGGAGTGAGTAGTAGTAGTAGTAGTAGTAGTAGTAGTAGTAGTAGTAGTAGTAGTAGTAGTAGTAGTAGTAGTAGTAGTAGTAGTAGTAGTAGTAGTAGTAGTAATAGTAGTAGTAGTAGTAGTAGTAGTGTACTAGTAATAGTAGTAGTAGTAGTAGTAGTAGTAATAGTAGTAGGTAACGCCCTCACAGGTGATCGTGTGGTTTTGTGCGTTTCAGACCATGTATCATCATCCAGGGCGTCATGTTTTGTTCATGCCATGGCATGAATTATATGTTTGTTTGCAGTGTTTTGAGCTTTCGCATTCCCGCAGACCTGTACATCCACACATCACGCCCCTGAAAAACGGTGCCGGGAACCAGGTAATTTTGCATTTTTCATTTTTTCGAGACAATTTTCGACGAGTGGCAAGACGCAAACTCGTCTAGGGGGGGGGGGGGGTTTACGTCCACGCTCACTTCACATCGTACGACCGGGGGGGGGGGGGGGGAGGGGAAAAATAGTAAAAGAGAATTCTAGGAATTCTACTTTTACTATTTTTCTCCATCAGCAACACAACAAAAAGAAAACAAAATCCAGAACAACAAGCAAACAAAATAAATAATCACAACCAGCAACAAAAATATTTAATCACAGCATACAACATTAAATAATTCAAAAAAGCATACCAACAAAACAACAAAAATAAAAACCATCAAAGAACCCAAACTCAAAAACACACAGCAACAAAAAAACAAAGCAACATACCAACAAAAATATCAGAAGAGTATCAAACAAAATAAAATCAAACAGCCAAAGCACGAAAAAACTGAAGAAGCATACCAAGTCTAAACAACGCACTTTGAAAGAGTCAAGCAAACTAGGAAAAATAAAATATTTCAATCTTTACAAACCATAAGTATAGTATAATTATAACATATAAGATTTTACATGTTATTTTTATATTTTGATTATAATTTCAGTACAGGATAACAATTTAATTGATTTGTCTTACTTCTCATACATCATTTTAAAAATAATATTAATATCTCTCAATGTGTTTTGAATATTAAACTTTTTACTTTCAATAAATAGTTTGGTATTTTCTTTAACATCTTCCCCTTTCTCTTGACTATAGCCCAACATCCATAATATATCATAAATCATGTCATATTTTCTTACTGATTTTAAGAAACTGTTTAACATAATCATAAGGTGGTATTTTATTTCCAGTCAGAAATATTAAAATCTCATCTTCTACATTTCTATTATGTCTTCCTTTTATTCTCAACACACATTTCATTCAAGTTTGATTATCTCTCCAATTTATACAATTTTCACGGCGCGTTGCAGAATGTGCAGATGTCAGACTAGGATGTATCACACAAGGGTCATGTGTGATGGAATGCACCACCCCGCATCTCAAATCTAGCGTCCAGCATGTCAGATTCAGCGTCCGGCATGTCAGTTTCAGCATCCAGCATGCACCCAGCATGTCAGATTCAACATCCAGCATGTCAGTTTCAGCATCCAGCATGTCAGTTTCAGCATCTTAAATGCGGCTTTCGTCTTTGTTTGTGCTTCCATCATGCAAGAAGTATTGGCACGCGCCGACGCTCGACTTCATCTTCGGTCGGGCGCTTGACCGGAAGCCTTCGGGTTTGGGTGCGTGTGTGTTTGGGGGGTCGTTAGGTTGCCCTTTCGGATTTCCCTCTCGGTGGTTTTTGGGGTGTGGGTGTGTTTGGTTCTTTTCTGGTGTGAGCGCGTCCCCCTTAAAGGCCTCGCCTCATCCGCGATGAAGGCAATGATGGTGGATGTTGTGATGAACCACCCTAATTCAAACTCACCAAGATTTCACAAATTAATTCGCTAGGTATTTTATATAGGTCTTCCTGTTTATGTGTTATTGGATTGTCTCCCCATTTTTCCTTCGTGCCTGATGGAAGACGTGTGCAGTTTCAATATGTTTATTATTCCTGATGTTGCCACAATCCTTTTTACATAAATCTTTTAGGTTTCCAAGTTGTAATGTTATTCCATAGCCTAGTGCGTTTTCTGTAATTAAATCCATATTTACAATAATCTACATCTTTAAAATCAAACTCATCCATAAACTCCTGATTTTTTAATAATCCAGTTTGTGGATTTTCGATTACAAAATACTTAGGATTGAAATATTTGATAATTTCAATAGTTTTTAAAACTATACTATTTGCATATTCAATATTCCTAATTCCCATAGTTTTTGCTTTGCTGTATTCCGCGCATGAAGGACTTGCCCAGATAAAATCAAAATGGTTCCTATCAAATTGTTTATAATCCCATTTCAAAATATCAGTATTTATATCCGCATTTTTCAAATCCAGTGAAATAACATTGAAACCGAGCGACTTTGCAACAAGTCCAACACTACCTGTTCCGCTAAACATCTCTAATAAGTTCATTATTAAAGATATTTGGATAATATTATTATCTATGAATACATCCCTGATTCCTCGTTAAAAACTAAACTATGTTTAGTTTTCAATGAGTAAATGCAACTTTATGAATAAAGCTGCGTTTCCTCGTCATAGTCAATTTGATAAAACGTCATAGTGGAAGACTTCGGTTCTTTAATTTCTTTGTTATTAAGTTTGTTTAAATAAAAATTTCTTTTATTTTTATACTCACCACTGGTTCTATCTACTTCTTTACTTTGATAGCTGTTTGTTAAAGGTTTCTTCTTTTCCATTTCTTGCAAGATTTCTAAAATATTCTTATTCTGTTCTAAAACCTTGTTCAGTTTTTTAACAATCTTTTCGAATCCTTCATCCATGTAAATATATACTAAATTATAAAACTAAACTTTTAAAACTAAATTTTGCAATTATGTTAAATCTACTCTTTAAATACATTTTTCATTATTTGTTTAACAGTTTCCTGAGTTTCCTTATCACCATTGTCGGATGGAGTAACTCCCCTCCCAAAGCGTATGGCAATATTATGAACATCTGTTTCTAAATTTATACTGTCTTTAGTCTTATCAATATTCATTTTCTTATCATTTCTACTTATTTTGCAACTGCCTGCAATACACGAACATTTACAGTTTCCTTTCTTTTGTATTTCTAATTCATTTTTCATTTCTAACATCTTTTTACACATTGGGCAAGCAAGCTCAATAACTGATGTTTCTTTAACAATTTCTTCTTTTTCTTCATCAGTTGAAGAAACAACTGGTTCAGTCTTATTCTTTTTCTTTCTTCACATCTATATTAATATTTATATTTTTAATATATTGTATCACAAACTTAATTAATTCTAAAACAAAATAGCATACTTTCTTACATCTATTATCAGTTATAACAACTTGTTCTATATTCTCTACTTTATCTATTGTATCAATATAATCTGAATAACTTCTATTCATATAAAAAATATAAAACATTTTCTAAATAACTTTAATATTATTTGATTATGTCTGATGTTCCAATAATAAAACCAAGAAATACAACTGATTACGATTTCAAACAATCTAAACATGAACATGTACCAAAACTACCTTTTCGCTCCATTGTTGTTGCTTCATCAACGGGTTGCAAAACAGTTTTAATTCAAAACCTTATCCTAAACGTTTATAGGGACTGCTTCGCCCGTTCTTTTTAGCCCGTCGGTTCATAATGACCCTACCTTTGTCGAAGTCAAGAAATATCAAAAAGATAATATGAAGGTTGATGATGACAAAGAAAAGTTATATTATGACACCTACCAACCTGAAGAACTGGAAGAAATAATTAACACACAAAGAACGATAATTCATGATATGAAAGAACAGAAGATGAAGAAACTACATTCAATTTTAATCATTGTTGATGATTTTGCAGACGACCCTAAATTTGTTAGATATAGTAAGTTATTGCATGGGTTGGCAACAAGAGGCAGGCACGATGCCATTAGTTTTTGTTTAAGTGTTCAAAAATATCGTGCCCTTGCTCCAATCATTAGGTTGAATTCAAGTTCGTTGTATATCTTCAAGTTAAAGAATGTATCAGAGCTAATGTCAGTCATTGAGGAAAACTCCGCCATCGTTGATAAAGAGCAACTGTTAAATATGTATCATAAAGCGGTAGATGATAAGCCATACTCCTTCTTTTATGTTAATATGAATTCCAAAAATGTTAATAATATGTTTTATGTTAGATTTGAAAAAGCATTTAAAATAAAAAAAGATTTAAATATATTATGTTATTTTATGATTTACCATGAGACATTAAAAAACCTTGTATTATCTTATAATTTAGGTGATGCTAGATTATTAAAAATATAAAATAATATTAATAAAAATTATATTAATAAATTTAAACCAGTGTATAAGTCTTACAAATTAAAGAATACACAATATTTTGAAATTGATAATATAAATATGAAAAATATTATCAATAACGGCATATCATATATTGTTAACTTAAGTGAGTTAGATGAATTACATCAAAAACATAAACCATTAAAATTACCAATTGAGTATGATATATATGTTACATCTACCTCATTTACTTGTTTGAATCATGTTCGTAACCGTACTTTAACATCAAATAGTTTATTTGATATTTATTTTTTATTAATAAAGACCTTTATGAAACTAATTTAGTGTGTAGGGACAATATGGATAATTTTATTTCATTACATGTGAAAAAATAACTATTAAAGTCATCAATGATGATAGACAAAGTTTTATTAGTAAATTTTATTCATATGTTTTCAATTAATAATATTAATAAATCATATTAATATTATTAAATTAAATCAACGAAGCGTTGCAAAAATTCAACGCAGGTAATTTATATAATAGTTTGTCCGATTGTTGATTTTCTAACTTTTCTATTCTCGTTACACATTCTTGAATAGATGTTATTATTAAAGTATCCGCTCTCGTTTTTTCATCCACTCTCAAATTCTTAATGTCTTCCATACTGTTATTTTCTTCGTTTTTGCTTTGACCAATACCCATTATATATTATTATTTAGATTTTTCTTTTTTCAATTCCTTAATTTCTTTTTCTGTTTTTTCAACTTTATCTGTTACTTCAAGTAGAGCTTTATTTAATAATATTGGTACTTTTGTATCTTCAATACCTAAATATTCGCGACTGCTATGAACTACATTACTAATTTCTTTTGGAACTGCTTTTAATAAATCATCAGCAACGTAACCTATGTGGGTTGCATCCTTATCTTCTCTATCTTTTCTTTTGAATTTTTTAGGTTTGAATTTCTTAATCATACTAATACAATTACTTTTAAGTAAATCTACATCATATTTTAATCTTGCATCAGAATTATCTATTAGACTTCCATTTATAGTTACAGTTCCAGCAGTAATACCAATAGCATCACCTGAAGCATCTTGAATATCATTAACAAATAACGTTTTTGTATTAACAACTGTTACATTTTCGTTAAAAGTTGATGGAGCATTATTTGTAAAACTTTCAGTATTTACTGTTGTTCCAAATGTCTTATCAATAGATAATAAAACTGAAGGTGTAGTTGAACTATCTGCTATTGTGAATGCAGTATTTGATGTTTTAAATATTATATCAAATGTTGATAGATTAGTCCCATCGTGATAGGTCGATATTTCCGATGTTCCCATTTTAATATCAGTTCCAGTAGTCATTGAAATATTACTCAAAAATGAAACCGTTGTTAAATCGAATGATTGAATTGTATTAGTTGCTAAATAAGCATTTTGAACTGCCAGGTTGGTATCAATAGTAACCAGTGTACCACCATTAGGTGATATATGATTACTTCTTAATGCTCCATTAGTTTTAACATAAACATCATCAACAAATAAATTACCCATAAAATCAGCAGTAGCAGTATTAAAAGTCCATCCGCTAGTAATATTAACTGCCTCGACTATGTTAGACTGAACAGCGGGGTCTCCACAAACAAATCTAATTGAAGAATTAGCATCACTATTCCAAATATCAAAAGATGAAAAAGCACTAACATATCTATATAATTCACAATTTGTATCAGTTGTTAATTTACCATCAGTATCAATATTAACATTATCACAATTAACATTAGCATTTGTATAAATGCTTCCTAAAACATCAATAGGTTTACTAAAAATTGCTTTTCCTACAAGCCCATCTGCCATGAAGTATTGGTTAGAAGCATTAGTTAAATCTCCTACACTACACGCTACAAAATTAGGATGATGTATATACAAACCTTCTGTTGCATCTGGTGTATATGTTTCTAAGTATGGTTCTAACCCATTTATTGAAGTATTGATATTATCTATTTTTGTTTTAATATCTGTTGAAAAATCGTTATTTGTGAATAAATTTCCTTTCATATTAACAGCACCTTCAAAATATGATGTTCCGTGTGCTTGAGCAAAATTGTATGAAGTGTGAACATTGCCGTTAATCGTCATTCTTGAAGCATTATTAGGCCTTCCAATAATAACATCGCCTGTGTTCCATCCTAACCATAATCTATAAGGCGTAGCACCTGTTAGTCCTTGATAAGAGTCCAACTGACAACCTCTTTTGAATTCTAAACGTTGATTACTTACAGCATCTTGAATTCTAAAAATTGGATTAGTATTATCTGTTAAACTAAGTATTAATGGAGAGTTTACTGTTTGTGCAGTTGTATTAACTTTGTCTAATTTTTGACTTATTGTTGTATCTTGCGCGCTGTCATTTGTAATTATTGAATTAATTGTATTTGTATTTCCCGTTATTAATCCACTTAATCCATCTGATTGTCAAACAAATCTAGCATCAGAACCTGCTATATCTAAAATAGACGAACACGAAAATAAACCAGATACTCGTAAATTACTCAATATTGCGGTAGTATGATTTAATATTATTTTATCATTTTGAAAGTTCAAGAATTATTAATTTCTACATCTCCAAAACCACGCTGATTTAAAAACATAGTTGCTCCACTTAAATTTCCATAAACATAAGTATCTATATAATTATTGTATACTTCATGATAATAATTATAATTTCCAAATTCTACTATTTTGAAAGTTGAAGTAGTTGTTATATTATGTATTAACGTATTATTTAACACTGATGTATTTAATTTTTCTGATAATAAATTATTAGTCGTAATTTTTTATAATAATAATCTGCTTCGTTAAGCGAACCTCCATTCTGTAAATCTGATATGGCTGAAATATGTGAATTTACTGTACTATTTAATCCTGTTATTAAATTTGTATTGGAACTAATATTATTAAAATTACTTGTCGTAGTAGAATTTAAATTGCTTATTAAATGTGTATTGGAACTAATATTATTAAAATTACTTGTCGTAGTAGAATCTAAATTGATTAATAAATGTGTATTGGAACTACTTTTATTAAAATTACTTGTCGTAGTAGAATTTACATTGCTTATTAAATGTGTATTAGAACTGATGCTATTGAAATTTTTATTTGAAGTTATTGTCAGATTACTTATTAAAAATGTATTTGAATCAATATTATTTGATAATACATTAACTTCTGTTTTGTTATATGATTGAGTTATATCATAAAAATTAGCGTCAATCTGTGCTTTTGTGTAAGTATCTACTTGGTCTGCTTTATTGTTGAGTAAATCAATTATATCTGATTGATTAGCGTATATGTTTCTAATGTTTGTTACCCCGCTTGTAGAATTGGTTTCGCTAATTGCGCGCGCTACAACATTTTCAAAGTTTGTTAAATTTATTGAAGGCATTATATATTAATAGTAGAAAATGATAATATTAAAATCCAAAATCTGAACTCCGGCATCGCGTATGGATAATATTTGTTCACTCACTAACGTTATATATATTGTATCTGGCATATTTGCTGTTAGCATATCTCCGGTCGGTTTCACACGAATTAAAAGCTGTTGCCCAGATTTCGTGTTAATTCCAGTATATGAACTATCGGGAACCTTTTCGAAATTCATAGCAAAGATAAACTTATCAACACGATAAGCAGAATATTCAATCGATAAATGATGTTGATGGAACAATGGTAAATTTAATGCTTTTCGTAAGTAATAGAATGCTTGTGTTAAGTTGTAGGTGCAGTAGTCGTTCTGGTCGAAGTCAAGCGCATCCCCTTGACTGCCTCTTCTTTTCAGCCAATAGACCCACTTGCGCCGATCTTGAGCAGCCCTGTCAGCCGCACGTGGTGCTAGGCTGATGGAGTTGATGTTCATCGCGGGCAGCGTGGACTTGTAGATCATATCGATACACCGCAAGAAACCCCTTGCTGCCTCGATCTCCCAGCACAGGTCCTTTAACTCGGACTTGTCTGGTCGAAAGCAGACTCTGCACGACTGATCCGAAACATGCTTCTCTCCGACCAATGGCTGCAACCTCCTCAGGATGAAGGATATACACATACTGCCCCGACGCATGCATCTGAGACGCCGTTGGGAATCATCCTCATTGCAAACGCCAGGTTCTTCATTGACATGCGCAGCTCCTTCTGGTAGACCAACCCAAGGTCCCAGTTCCTCTGGTAGTCGGCTTTCGTGCTCCGCTCGTAGGTGTCGACTTTGGGAGGTTTGATCACGCTCAGCGTAAACACTTTCCCCCAATTCCGATCTCTGAACCTTGCAATTCTTTGGTCGGCCCTCTCAAGCTCGGCGGTTGTCAGGAATTCCTCTGAGCTTCTCCACCGCCTTGATGATGACGCCCTCGTCGGTTCATCACTGATAAATTCCTTGCACACAGCCCCTACCTGAGTATCTTGGTGAAATGCGGCTTGAAGGATCGCTCCTCATTGTCTTCGGCCACACCTGAAGCAAGGTCCAAGATATCCGCAACGGATCTCAGCATGTCGGCCCCTTCGATGCAGCACTTGGCGACGCTCAGCAGTTCAGGTAGCAAAGCCTCTCCACAAAGTTGGTTCAGTGCTGCCACTATCTTCTTTCCCTTACTGCAGAACTCTCTCCATCCTAGCATGCATTCGTCGGCAGAAAGTAGCCCGAAGATCTTGCTGAGGCTTTCCAACGCAACCCTCAGCCTCATGGATTGCCCCTCACCTTTCATCATGCCGCGGCATGTAGCAGAGTAACACGCTGAGTAAGCATATATATGACGGGGATGCCAATGTCCTCGACCCACTTTATGCATGTACCCAGGTCACTGCTCGTCTCCCTTCTCCTGGGAATCCTTTTGCCCTTTTCAACTGCGTTCTTCACGAGGTTCCCCAGGAATATTGCCGCATGTCCGGATTTCCAAACAGGCGCACAGAAGAATTCACTTGTATTGACGACGGTCGCATTGGCAGTCATCTTGATGATATTCTCCAGGACCAGGAAAACCCAAAATAGGCAGCAATATTTCAAACCACTGAATGGATTCAAATTGCACCAGTGCGACCTGAAATCCGGGTCCAGCCCGGGACCTCGTCGGTACAGTCGAAGTGGACGTGCAGCAGCCTGTCGCCGCTGTGGATTTCCCCTCACTATGCAAGCGAGAGCGGGTTTCAATCGCGCCTGTTGAAGGCGCTTCGCTCAAGCAAGAAAACGACGGAGGATCACACTCACAATCAATGACCTGTAGAACTGGGTTTCTTTAGTTTCCCGACCAGCGCAAGGTCCATGTTCATGGTTCCCGTTACATTTCTTAGACAACGAACTTCCAAGCTCAAAGTTCCAGGAAACAACTCTCCACGGTTTCTTGATTGGCAGAGGTTTCTTTGCGTCTCTTTGCTTCAAACCGTAGCGACATCCATCAAGTTCATGCAGTCTCTCATCCTTCCAATAATCGCAACTTCCGGGCAACTCAAACAGAACAGCAGCAAGTTTCGTCATGATGTCGTTTGATTTCCACAAAACATTCAAATAACATCCGAAATTCCTTTTGTTTGGCCTCGATTTTCTCTGCGGCGTCAACTCCGCGAGTCTTGTTGAGGCGTGCCCATGATGATCCCCCCGTGCAAGGCCCGGCGAAGAACAAGAAATCGGAAGATTTAGTGAGCACATGTCTAGCGATTCTCCCCCTGCACTTGCTCATTAAGTCATCGACCAAAGTAACGGTCACGACCTGAGGCAGGCCCCTTATGCCGGGCAAGGGTAGTGAACCAGTTGCGAGGCTCGGAACATGCCAAAAGCACAATGGGCCGAGACAAGTCAACGCTATACAAGGTGACGATTGTGCGAGTTCTCGCGCCAGGAAGCGAGACATGCAACGGAGCGCGAGGCACACCACCGTCATGGGTAACCAGCGCGAGCTCAATGCCCGGCGCTAACTGTGGTTTGTGCTTCACCGCAATGCGATATGGAACAAAACAACGACCAGGAACAAATTGCTCATGACTGGTATGCAGACAACGCGCAAGCAGCTTCAACCGGAGCAAAGTATCCAACGCAAGATCATTGATACATTTTAATTCAACACGTTCGTCTGACAACTCCTCAACGAATGCAGCCAGCACAGACTGCGTGTCAACATCACCGGACCCAACATGAATTGGTCGCGGTCGCGGAGATCGCTCCCGCAGCGTTGATTGGTTTTTGAAGAAGGAGCGGGCCCGCAAGAGTCTGTTCAGCGTTCATTGGGATGGCTGGGCGCGGTTCTTTATTTATTTCCTTGCCCCGGGCCCACGGAGAGAGACATTGTGCATGTTTCATTCAGACCAACCTAGTTGGTTCATCTCTACACACAAAGAAGAATAAGTAAACATGGAGGTTGCACTGCCACCAAGGAGCTGATGCTTCCACCGCTGTACGCAAAACGCATCAGTGGCCTCACATCTCAACTTGACTAGTATTACTAGCACACATAAAAAATAGACCTTCACTCTAACTTATGAACAGGGTTCTTTGGCGTTGGCGAAAATTGGTTGCCACACAAGCAGAACTTTCTGCCTCAATGACAAACAGGGGCGCTTCATCATAAGTAACTTAGAGGTGACGATTGACTGTCACTTAAAGACCTGAACACTGAACATCGAATCGCAGACATGGGCGCAATGTCTTTTTATTGAAGGGCAGCAGGTTTTGGCTGTCTGTCCTGCTGAACACCACGGGAGCCCAAGAGTGGCTGGGACACAGCGCTCCACAGTGGTTTCAAGACACACTTGTCAAGGCAGCTGTTTGCTGGCTGCTTCAGCGCCACACACTTCTGCGGGGCGTGAGCACAAATATCAAAAAACCTGCCATGAACGCATTTGCCTGAGTTCTGCGCAAGTGTAACAAAAAAAGTACTACTACAACTACTACTACTACTACTACTACTACTACTACTACTACTACTACTACTACTAGGTCACGCCTGCGTAGATGATCGTGTGCTCTTTTGCACCCGTGCTTCTGCAGCTGCGCGACCTAACTCGGTCCACAGGTTTGACCTGGCCAAGTCAAAACCTGAGTGCAAAGGAAAAGTTTCGTTCTCCTTCGAGCCACCCTTAGTTTTCATCTTTGTGTGCGCATTACGGGGTATATAGTCATTACACGTGTACGAGTGTGCACGTGAGCGTGGACGTAAATTATCCCCCCCCCTCCCCCCCCGTAAACGAGTGTGTGCGTGAGCGTGGGCGTAATTATCCCACCCTCCCCCCCCCTCCCCCCCCCCCGTAAACAAGTGTGCGCGTGACGTAATTGTCCCACCCCCCCCTAAAAATAGTAAAAGAGAATTCTAGGAATTCTACTTTTACTATTTTTTCTCCATCAGCAACACAACAAACAGGAAACAAAATCCAGAACAACAAGCAAACAAAATACATAATCACAACCAGCAACAAAAATATTTAATCACAGCATACAACATTAAATAATTCAAACAAGCATACCAACAAAACAACAAAAATAAAAACCATCAAAAAACCCAAACTCAAAAACACACAGCAACAAAAAACAAAGCAACATACCAACAAGAATATCAGAAGAGTATCAAACAAAATAAAAACAAACAGCCAAAGCACGAAAAAGCTGAAGAAGCATACCAAGTCTAAACAACGCACTTTGAAAGAGTCAAGCAAACTAGGAAAAATAAAATATTTCAAACTTTACAAACCATAAGTATAGTATACTTATAACATATAAGATTTTACATGTTATTATTATATTATGCTTATAATTTCAGTACAGGAGGATAATAATTTAATTGATTTGTCTTACTTCTTTCATACATCATTTTAAAAATAATATTAATATCTCTCAATGTATTTTGAATATTAAACTTTTTACTTTCAATAAATAATTTGATATTTTCTTTAACATCTTCTCCTTTCTCTTGACTATAGCCCAACATCCATAATATATCATAAATCATGTGATATTTTCTTACTGATTTTAAGAAACTGTTTAACATAATCATAAGGTGGTATTTTATTTACAGTTAGAAAAATTAAAATCTCACCTTCTACATTTCTATTATGTCTTCCTTTTATTCTCAACAAACATTTGATTAAAAATTGATTATCTCTCCATTCCTGACAATTTTCACATTCGTCTTTTTCATCCACTGAATACTTAATAATATTATTCACTATTTCATTAGGTAAATTCAATTTATACAATTCCATATTTTCTTTTTTGAAGTGACAACAATCATAGCGTTTTTTATTGATATAATTATTGATTTTATCACCGTTCATTTTCCTCTTATTATATCAAGGCACTATTTCTTTAAGTCATTTTTAAGGCATTAAGAAAAATTAAGAAACTAACCATAAGTTTAGTATAATTATAACATATAAGATTTTACATGTTATTATTATATTATGATTATAATTTCAGTTCAGGATAATAATTTAATTGATTTGTCTTACTTCTTTCATACATCATTTTGCAAATAATATTAATATCTCTCACTGAGTTTTTAACATTAAGCTTTTTACTTTCAATAAATAATTTGATATTTTCTTTAACATCTTCTCCTTCCTTTTGACGATAAACCAACATCCATAATATGCGGTCTATCATTTCATACTTTTTCTCACTGATTTTCAGAAATGCTCTAACATAACTATAAGCCGGTATTTTATACACAGTTAGAAATATTAAGATGTCATCTTCTACATTTCTTTCATTAAACATTTTAATATCTAAATGATTTTCAATTTTTTGTTGATGAAACCTCCAATTTCTACAAATTTTACATAAATCTTCTTTACCCAAAGCATAATAGCTAATATTATTTATTATTCCATTAAAGAAGTTTAATTTATACAATTCCATATTTTCTTTTTTGAAGTGACAACAATCATAGAGTTTTTTATTGATATAATTATTGATTTTATCAACGTTCATTTTCCTCTTATTATATTAAGGCACTATTTCTTTAAGTCATTTTTAAGGCATTAAGAAATATTAAGAAACAAACCATAAGTATAGTACAATTATAACATATAACATTTTACATGTTATTATTATAGTATGGTTTTAATCAAAGTCATTAGTATTTAAATATTCCTTTGTAATCTTTTGTATTTGTTTAAAGTTCTGTTTATTATTTTTAAATGGATATTTTCTATCAGCAAAAATCATAAATGCAAAAATCTTTGCCCCAGTTTCCTAAAACACTTTTAATATCATTTATCGCATCACCATACATTAATTTACCTATTATATTGTTCTTCTGTTCATCCTTAATATAATCACATATTTTATCAACTATGATGTTCAATTCTTGGTTTCTTTGTTTTATGTCGTTTAAAAATGTTTCCTTGCAATCATTTTCAATTTTATTATTTGATAAATCACACTCATCAATAAATCTAAATATCATTTTCTTATTAAATTCTATAATTGGTCTTGTTCCAGTTACGTAGTAATATGTATTATCACTATGAAATTTTAAAATATATGTTTCGTTATCTTGCAGTATATATTTTTTCACTTTTTCATATGTAGAAATGTGTTTAACTTTATAAAACAATATGTTCTTAATGATGAGTCATTATTGAGAAATGTATTTTCTTCAAATTCCAATTTGTATTTATCATAAATACATTGTCTCAATGTTGAATGTAAATTACTTATGTAAAACTTGCTTTGCGTTTCTTAATAAAAAACATTTCTCGCATTCAACATAATTAAAATCACAAATGTTTTTAACAATTGGAATAGGTAAATTTAACTTAGTTAGTCCAGTTTTTTCATTTATTAGTTTACATTTACAACTACTGATAATGTCATTAACTTTTATTTTATTCAAAAAGTCATTAATAATTTCTTCTTGCTCTTTTTTAGTAAATTCAACCATTTCTATAATAATATATTAAGTCAATATTTCTTTAAGTCGTTTTCAAAGAATTTATTTTATAATGGCCGTAAGCAAGTGAGTTTATATTATTTATCCAATATTTTTTGGTTTCATCAGTACTAAGAGCAATTTTTTAGTTGTTATACCAAAAATTATGTGGCTTTTACTTCTAATACTATTAAATGACTTATGTATAACCTCATTAGTTTTTAAAACCGTCTCAAACTCTTCATATTTCATCTGACGTCTTACTGTGCCTTTTGCTACGCCCTTACATTTCTTATATTCTTTTTCATCACCATAAACTGAGTAAGCGTAGCATTTAGGACGAAGAGCTATAAACCCTGTTATTATTTTACTTTTTAATTCATCCTTAAATTTACCTAATACTTTCTTGTTATTCTCATCATAACATTCATGTTCCTTAGGATAATCTGAAAAATCTATTTCTTTTTTAATTGTATTCAGGTCTTCATAAATGTCATTGGTTTTAGTATGAAATACAAAACTATCAGTATCAGTATATACCATTTTAATATTATCTCCATATTTAGGTTTCATAAAGTCAATTTATACATGTGTTGCTTACTCAAATCTAAAATACTCATCCCAATAAATATAGATTTGTCTAGTTTCAACTTTGTTTTTTGCTTTTCAACCCCAACCAAATTCTCATTAATGATATGACTATGTTTGAAGTTAGGATTACTTACGCACTTCATATATCTAGTTTCATCACTCACAACTTCAAAGTCTAAATGTTTTCGCTTACCCTCCATTGTTTTTCCAAATATGGCATTGTTCATCAATTTATAAACATCTTTCTCAAAATCATTTCTAGCATTCTTCCTCTTCTCTGTGTTAAACTCAATGTAAGGTTTTAAAAACTTCTTTTTGTTCAAATTTAATTGCTCTATGAATTTTCTTCAGTTTTAACCCCTGCTTCAAATAAAAAAAATGTTTTCTCATCCGTAGGTTTTTTATGATTTAAAAATTCATAAATTTCAATTTGTTTGTCTGACAGCATGTTGGCTTTAACATTCATAACCTCAGGTGCCATTACATAGTCATTGTGTAAATCGTGTAATTCTTTAGGATATTCTAAATCCATTTCTAGAAATATCCAATATTATTTTTCTTATAATCAATTACGTCTTCTTCTTCTAATGTATCATCCCATTTTAGATTTTTATATGGCAGTTTTTGTATCATGCTTAACCCATACAAATTATTAGCGTCTAAATAGTTAATATAACTATTTTCTTTCTTTTTATCATAATCTTCTCCCATGTATTTATTATTTGCTTCAACTTTTTTAGTAGTTTTAGTAGAAACCATACACATCCCTCCTCTAAGTCCCGCTTCTATCATTTCATACATTTCTCGGTCATATATTAAATCAATCTCTACACCAGTCATTTTAAGCATAGCATCAAAAGCAAAGTTAGGCAATGTATAATAATACGCAGGGTCCAATCCATAATATTTCATACACACATCTCTAAAATTTTCGAAAATATCAGTCAATAATAATACATCAGTTTTCAAATATAAATCATGGTATTCACCCATATTCTTAATGTCGAAATGCTTCCATATAATTTTTGCCCTTTCATAGTCGTTAACACTTATACCTTCTTCACTCAACTGACTATAAAAATCATCCTTACTCGGTAATTGCTCATCATCAAATTTATCAAATGAATTCATGTAGTCATAAGGATAAACACCTTTATCAGTCAACAAATCTAGACATTTCTCACTCTTAATCACATCATTTTTACTACTGAACCTAAAATTATCTTTTTTTCACGCAATAACCATTTACTTTTATCTTCTTCATCTGTATTATCATACTTACTCATTGAAACTAACTTATCTAATGAACCAACAGCATCTTTACCACGATACATAAATTCATAATTTGAAAAATCAACAGCATTAACCATATTAAGCATAAAACCACATGGTTTATGCTCTTGATAAGAAAAGTGTTTTTATCTTTATCTTCATCAGGTTTTTTCAGCTCCTCTGTCAAACATTCAAAATCAGCATATACAACAAAAGGACATCTTAACTTTTTGAAGTGATGCTTAAAACTCACTTTCTCATAAGGATTAGGCATTACTATCTGCTGCCCGTCAACTTCCATACATCCACTATCATAATGTCTATTTAATAATTCTTCATTTCCAAATCCATGATTACAATATTTACAAGAATAGGACTTACCATTATGATTACTTTTTTGATTATTAATAAGTCTGCTCAAACTTTGTATATAGACATAATGACTGCAATCCTCATCATCAACTCTTAACAAATCAAAATGAAAAGAAGCATCTTTATTTTTCAATTTTCTACTAATAACAATTTGTTCATTATCATCAATTTCATAAACATTAACGGATATTGATTTATTATTTTCTTCAAATGTATCTATATCATTATTATTAGCAGGAAAACTCACACCATCAAAAATCAAACCACTTTCTATCTTCTTGTAATGAAACATCTTTTCAGGGTGTGCTTTATCACAAATTTTTCAATATCCACACTCAATAGAATATTTAAAACACTTGTCATCTTGATTTTTAATATTGATACATGCCTTTTTCTTTTTAATCCATTCTGGAAGTTCGATATATTTACCTGCTCTAGTCGGATTATTTATTACACATGATATGAATATTATTAATATTGCTAATTATTAATCCTGACTGATACAAAGCCATATCTAAAATTCTTGTTTCAACATCAGGCCTCATTCTTTTCAAAGCATTCCTTAAATCCTCTTCATTTACAATAGTGTACAACTTTGACTTAACTGTTACGTTTCTCTCCTCATCAAATAAGTTCATAACTTTCATATTTATTGTAGCATTCAATTTCATTCCTCTATTCTCTGTCAAGTATTCATTAAGTTTGTCAAATTGATAATTAAAATAAGTCAATCCGTTCAACTCTTTTAAATGAGTGTTTGAAATTGTGTAGGCGTTGGCATATGCTCTAAAGGCGCTTCTTTCTTCTGTTATTACTGCTTTTTTCTTAATAGCATGTTTTAAAACCGTTCTTGCTCCTACTCTTTCTCTGATTTGATTTGCTTTGTAGTCATTAGTTTTCTTTACTGCTTCAAGTCTATTACTCAATCTATTGCTTATTTGTTTTTCTGGATTACATCTATACTGGTTGTTTCCTATAATTATGGTTTTAAGTTTTTTACCTTTATTATTTACTTTGTATTCTCCTAAATTTTCTTTAAGAAGATACTTAACTATTTTGGTGTTTTCATCTGGCGGTAACTGGTTTCGTTAATCTTCAACCCATTAGAAATATTTATATTCATTCTTCTCGGAATACAAACAAAGGAACAACTAACTGTAAGAAAGAAGCATTTAGAAGAAATGATTAAGAATATCTCTGATTAATTTATTTTTCTAAATAATTAACATACTATGATTAAATCAATTAGTAGATTGAATACAGTAGGACCGGTAAAAGTAGGTTCATTGAAATCACAATTACATTTGAGACCGTCTTATGATGAATTGTTGAAAGAAACGTTGGTAGGTGATGAGAATCGTCCATCAATTGAAAATGTGATAGACAGAAAAGCGACAAGATACAGATTAAACCAATACGGTAGTCAGTTTGATAATAATGGAGCCTTAGACATTCAAAAGAAACAAGAACTAGACCGGAGAGGAGAAGTTATGAAAGGAACAATGTCGGACGATGGTAGTGTAAGAGCTAAACTTAATGACGAACTGAAACTTGCTGACACACTGAAACAACACCAGTCTTTCATTCAAGAAGGATTGGCGGAAACAAACAAACAGAAAGAAGAACTTGCTGAAAAAATGAGACTTTGGAGAGAACAACACGAAGAAATGGCAAGTGCTGTATCAAAGAGTTCATATCCTGCCGGTGTAGAAGTTCATTCAATGGTGTCCGCTGATGAAATGCCAGAATTAGAACCATTAGAGGAAGGCGAAGAAGAAGATGAACGAGAAGATGACCCAGTTGTTGAAGTAGAACCAAAAGCACAAGACGCTTATGGTTACAACGAGTTTAAGAAAAGAGCGTCTGAAATAACACCCGCTTATCTTGGAAGAGATGAAAGAAGTCATGGACAAATTGAAAGGATTTAGAAAGATTAAAGACAGTGTTTATGAAGAATTCACTGAGTTATATAATGCGTTAATTAATAGCGATGGTGGTTTTATAAAGAAGGAACACAGACTGAAACTAGTAAGGTTTTACAATGACAAAGTGTATTACTCAGTTTTCCACCCACGACCTAAGGAAAAAGAAGATAGTCCAACCGTGATGGATTGTTCATTTAAAGAAATACCTGCGGAAGTTTAATAAAATATATAATATTTAATATGACTGATAAATATTATGGATTACGCCGACGCCCTACTTTTGATGAAATGCTAAAGGAAGCGATGACGCACAGATTAAAAATTGAAATCATCCCCGAAAGACAGGTAATTGACTTGTCAATGAATAATATAGATTTTGACGATTTTGACCTTTCAAAATACGATAGGAGACTACGGTTGAATGCTAGGGTTCAAACTGATAAACAAGTTCTTCAACACGAATTGTTCCCTGATATGTTTGATGAAGTAGCACCAACATCACAGTTATATGAAAACAACGAGGCAGACGCACAAACAACACGATATATAGCAAAAGATTTTGCTGGTGAAATTTATAGTAATGCAATTTCAGGGCCAAAAGATGAACCAAAGGATGAACCAAAAGATGAACCAAAAGATGAACCAAAGGATGAACCAAAAGATGAACCAAAAGATGAACCACAAGATGAACCAAAAGATGAAAGGCAGGAAGATTTACAAAGTCTTCATTTAACGTCATCATCGTCATCAGCATCAAGCGAAAAAGATAAGAAAGAGGAAAGCCGAGAAAAAAATCGTTAAGAAACGTATTTTTAGGTGGAGAAGACAAGAGCGTATTTGAACTATTTCAACGAGGTAAGAAGTCATCCACTCCATCAGAACAATCAAGGGAACAGGAAGAAGAACAACCGAGAGCATCATTCTGGTCAAGACGACAGGTAGAAGCAAGAAGCAGAAGTCACTCACCAGAAGAAAGAGCAAGCGGTAACCAAATGAACAGAAGACAATTAGAAACAAGAAGCAGGAGCAACTCGCCCCAAGAAACAGCTAGAGGTAGTGAATGGACGAGGGAACAAATGGAAACAAGAAGCAGGAGCAGAAGCCCAGAAAGCACAAATACAAAAAGTAGCCGAGGCAAGAAGAAAAAATAATACAAGAATTTGTAAAAATGCCTTAAAGAAATAACGACTTTATTATATAAGATAAATGCCATTCTATAGCAGACACTCAGATGATGGAAGCGATAGATTGTTAGAAGGAATACATGATGAAGATGATTATAATGACCTTATGAATATGTTATTTATGAATAGTAGTTTTGCTGATGACATTGAAAGACGTTATAAAAGTTCAGATGCTGATGTGTTGCCAAGTCCTACTGATAGCAAATGTAACACTGAAGCAAAAGCATATGAGAAAATACCCTAGATTATCAGTTTCGGACACAGTGAAAATATACCAAAAAGGAAAAGGTAATTTTACATTGAGGAAAGAGACCAACCCAAAGTGGACGGAAAGGAAATACAAAATAGAAAGGATAGAAAAAGATATGACACGTCAAACTTACTATGTATTAGAAGGTTTGAAGAGACATTATTTGCGTCATGAATTATTGTTAATTGAAAATTAAAAATAATAATTTATACTAATCTTTGATATAGTTGTTTAGTTCTTAGAATTTTGTGACTTTAGAGAAGACTTAAAGAGAAAACCATAAATTGAATTATATAGTTAATAATATGAATAGAGATATTATTATATTGATAAACTACCATTTGGTAATTTCCTAAAACTTCATTAACAGATTGCAAGTTATTAGCATCAAAAGTTCCATTCCATATATAATCTGCATATGTTAGTTTCATTTGTTCATCAGTTAACACAGCGAACTTTCTATCGGCATAGTTTGAATAAATTGTTATTTTGTTAGTTTTCACACTGTAAGTAACTTCATAAGTATTTGAGAAATTAGTATTATCTACAACACCATTTCTTTTTGACTTTAATTCTGTCGCTAGTTCTGTGCCAGTATATACTCCTTCGTCCAATTGTAACGCTAAATAATGGACATTTGTGTTATCTTCATCTGGAACTAGTGGAGAAGAATAAAAGTATAATATATTATTTAATCCTGACTGAATTGAATACCACGAGTTAGGTAATGTTACTTTGTGAATGTAGCAATGAACTCCGTTGTCGGTTTGTAATGTTTCCGGCAATTCAACTTTGAAATTCGATGATGCGCCGCTAATTCTATGAGCACTGTCAATATAGACCTTCTTATATGTGAGCGTTATTAATTAATTTAGAAATTAATAACTTACTTTAAATATATGATTAACAATAAAAAGTTAATTTATGAAATGAAGCATGGGAAAATTAAACATTATCAACCTTATAAGAAAACAACTAAAATAACTAATGTTATGAAACAAACTGACAAAATATGAAATAGTTATTATCCTAATTCAATTTTAACTGATGCACAAGGGTTGAGTAGAGCATATAGCAATGGTAAAGGTTTTTATTTTGATGGTGATAAAATGTATGTAAGCGGAACATTTGGAAAAGGAACGTTGGGGCGCTGTTAATGACATTCTGGCTGATGTAGGACTTCCCTTTAAAATGACTAAGTATTCACAACGATATAAAGACACATCAACAGCATTGGATGAAAACAATGAAGTTAAACATCTTAGAACACATAGTCTCGGTTCAAGTGTAGGGGCACAGATAACAAAAGATTACCCTGAAAGAGAATTAACTTTAACTACTTATGGAGCGCCGTTTATATCACGAAGGTCTAAAAGTACCGATGATTACATTAATTTTAGAAGTATCTTAGACCCTGTCAGTATTGCTGACCGTGGTGCTATAACTGTTTATACTGGTTCATTAAATCCATATACTAACCACGATTACATAACTGGATACGGAGACCAAGGCAAAGATGTTTCAAGAAGTGTTGAACCGGTAACGGAGATAAAATCGTTAAATAAGTATTTAAATATATAACTGTATAATATTATATATGTATAATCAGTTAAATGAAAACTTGACAGAAAGTGAAACAACACACAAGCCATTGAAAAAAGATTAATGGATTTGTATAAAGATAATAAACGAACATATGTAAAATGTCAATGTGGATGTTTCATTATTAGGAGTATAAGAGTCAGACCTGACTATATTGACTATAACTGGATTATTTCAATTTATAATATGTTTGTACGCAAATTTGAATTTGGTTATTTCCTCATCAATGACAACAGAAGCACTTGTAATCACAGTCAATCAGACATTGATGAAATAGTGAACAGAAAAAATACAGTTAATTTCACATCATTGTTATGATACAGCATAAGAAATATGACAATGAAACAACGGATGATATGATAAAGAATGAAAATAAAAAGTATAAGAAAAGTTCATATGAAGAAATTAGAGAATTAGTAATGGAGAAAGAAAAATGGAATAATCCAGTTGAAGATAAGATTAAGAAAAAGAAAATGAAAATATTCAAAAATAATAATTCTAATCAAAAGGATTACACTGAATTGTTTAATTTAGTTTAAATTATTTCTAAATTAAATTATATATAGTAACGGAAACTTTTAGTGCTGAAGATATTCTAATTGACAACCTCTCATTCAAATTAAATAAAGGAGCAAGTTATATAAATGAGAGGCGGTCAGTCTCGTTTTCTCCTTCTGGGAGTAATATCTACACCCCTTCATCTGGTCAGCGTGTGTTGAAAACAGCGTTAAATGCTGAAGATAATAGTTGGTTAGACCCTCAGAGTGTAATGGTTTATTTCACTGTTGAAAACACTGACTCGTCAGACAATAAACGCTTACGTCCTCTGTCTCCTGCTTATTCTTTTTTTAGAAGAGCAAGACTAATTGCTGGTAATCAACTTGTTGAAGACATTGATTACTACAACCGAAATCATCATATGATGAGTTGCCTGATGTCAAAAGGAGCAAGAGAGAATGAAGACGCCCAGAGTTTTGGTTATAGATATGATGATGATTTAAAAAACACACGTCGTGCAGTTCCTGCATCGGGTCATATTGGTCCTACATATGACGCTTACACAATTCCAGGCTTTAACAGAAAAATGGTTGTAGGATTTAAGCTTGGTTTATTCAACCTAAGTATATTCCGTTAAAAGCGTGTCCTCTTGTTTTAGAACTTGAACTGGTTTCAAATTTACTGATTGCGTTGTTTCAATTGGTGGAGCAAGGTTTCCAGGGCGGATGGTTGTCTACCGACGCCAACAAGATTGACAACGAGATCATAGACCCCATCTTCCGGATGAACTCTGGCGGTGATGATGACAGATGGGAGATCATCAGGCCGTGGCTGGACACGAGACACACACCTCATTCGAGGGAGGTGTCACACTGGGTGGCGCAACAGTCAACGTGAAGTTTAACGTTGACGCCAACACCGGTTATCCAATCATACAAACCGTGTTCGGACCACGTCTCGTCGAGCTGGGGAAATACTGCACGTCGTGCCGCGCAGTCACGTGGTTGGTGTTGCTGGTTTTCAGCTTGTAGTCCAGGCTCTGCATCAACTCATCCTGTGCTCCGGCTGCGACTACCTCCCTGCTTCTTTACTTGTACCGTCGCTGAGCTTTTTTTTGCCCGCCACCTCAGGGTCTGCCGCATTCCGCTGACCAGTGGTACCTCATTCATTGATCCCGAGTTGATCAAGATCGCCTTCAGAGTCAGAAACACTGACGCACGGCACCAACCCGCTGGCGCCGGCCACTCCGAACCCCGCCTGTTTCATCCAGACGCTGCGACGACATAAACTACTATGGCCGCACCGTGGCCGCGCACGACCTGCTGAAGGGCCGCAAGTACAACCAGAACAAGGCCGTGGAGGGCTTCGACAAGGTGAACAAACTCCCGGACGCCCCGCACGGTGCATCAGAGCGGCTACGCGGACGTGCTTTTTTTGTCATCTGCGCGCCTTGGGGCAATTGCCATCGGTCACGAAACAAGATGTACATCGGATATACTGGAGAAGTGAGACAGAGTGAGACATGGATGCCACATGAACGAAACGAAGGAACCACAACGGAAAAAACGACACACAACGCAAACGCCCAACCAAAAAACACAGCACCACCGAGCAACGAATCGTTTCGCCCAAAGGGAGATCGAAAGCACAGTTCAAATGCAAAAAGTACGTGACCTGAGCATGGTCAAGGCCAGACGCGATAATTAAATTATTTCGTCCCGAAGAGCTGGGATGCTCACTGGCATGACACCTGTGTGAGCTCTACAAACATGTCCCTAAAATCAAGACGCTCATGCGCATCACCCAAGTTGAAGTTCTCCAAGCACGCTACGGAGGTGCAAAGAGACTCACCTGCATTACATTTAAGCTAATTAGTGGGCATCGGAGCGCACAAGATGTAAGCAGCGGAGCGGGACTGGCACTAAGACAAACCGCGCAGTTGGCAACACAGATACATGCAAAGCCACCTGCATGTGCAGCTAAGCGCTGAACCATAAGACCAGGCGGGGCGTTCGCGGCATTGCAGCTGGGAACAGAGGCCATTCCTCAACGTTGCTTGCGGCCTTCCATACCGCTTGGCCCACTAGACGGCGCCTAAAGGGCGCGCACAAGGTTAGTAACAGCATTAAAGGTTGCCAAGGTGGGGCCACGCAGAAAGGCTTCTGTAACGGTGCGTCCGCTTTTGTTGCGCGATAAGCTCTTGCAACGTGATGCCAGCGGACGCAACATGAAAGCTGTCGACCAACGGCAAAATAACATTGGCGGGATCCAGCACAGGAGAAGTGGCAATCCAGCGCTGCAAGAACACACTGTTGATGCTGGTAAACTCTGCAAAGGCCTGTCTGTCTGCAGAAAGGGGGGAGCCATAGATCCGTGCAAACTGATCCAGCTGCCATTGAGCCCACCAGGCCACAGTATTTCTAAACATTAAATTTAAGGTCGCGCTGGTTTTGCAACCGCTCGAGAAGCTAAAGACAAAACGATTCAACCTTAGAGAAACACGGAGGCTTATACGGAGATCGAAGGCCGTCAGCGTTGACAAAGCGCATCTTTCGCACCGTCTGCGCAGCGCTTTTAGCAAGACCTCCCCGCCGCGGCGCATTGGCGCAAAGGTAGACTATGGCCGCAACGGGGATATGGACCTTAAGACGGTGCAAAGGCCAGTCGCCCGGGCCCAAGGAGCCGGCTTCCGCTTCTAATTCCGCCATGGTGGTCGACATTTGCAAAAGCTTGGCGCGCTGCCGGGCGGCAATAGTAAGAGCCACCCAAAACTGCCCCGCCTGCGCTTCTTGCTGTCTGTGCTAAAAGCAACAAGCTTTATGTGCAGTACCCGGCTTTGATGCGCGCTCCGCGGACTACCTTCAACACATCGCCTTGGCTCTTGCCTGCAGATTTTAAAGAGCTTATGCGGGTCACTGCGGTCAAGCGTATTCCAAGTAGTGCTTGGGCATACCGCAAAGCACAAGGCAATTGCCGCCATGGCCATAAGTCCTCCAAGACACGCCACATTGTAAGACGATGCAGGCAAACTGCCGGTTACGTTGGGCAAGCAGGCGGGTTGCTTTGAAGCAGCCTAAAGCTTAAGCCGCCAAACCTTGGCAGTTGCGGCTAACAACAGCTGCCGGCCAGAACGGCTGAGGCGAGTCTTCTGCAAACAGAAGCAAACCCGGAAGCGCCAAGGTAGCAGGTAAGCCAAGGGACTGCAAGGTGTGTGACGTGCCACAGGTTAGCAATCGGTAGTATCTGCTCCAGCTTGGGCAAGACCCCATGGTAAACAGCACACATAGGCACAAACAGGACAAGGCGGCGGCAAACCGCCAGAGCATACGTGGCCCTTTGCAATTTAACGGAAGATCACAGCCTGGTGGTCAAAGGCACGCCTAACTACCAGTACTCCGCGGTGTAATGGAGGTTGGAATTGCCAAGTGCAATAACTGAAAGAACTTCTAATTTGGCCACACTCCACAAGGCACATAATTCTTGGCATGCGTTGCATGGCACGATTTATTGCCGCGGATGCCACAGGCGTAGCTCTCTCTTTAGAGGGGGTTTCCCAAATGGATTCTATTCTACCTGAGAGGCTCCTAGCACTCGTCCGTCCAGGAAACGACCTCGTCCTGCGAAGGATTCGAAACCTAAAACGCTGCATGGAGGCGTGTGGCTGCAAAATAATGACCCCTAGATATGCTTGCAATTTGGCTCCAGGTTGCATTTCAAGCGAGCCAACCTTTGCAGGGCTAAGAAAAAACCAAAAAACTAGACGACGAGTGGCCCGGAAGCATAGAGGCAAGTTGATGCAGGTGAGGTAACTCTCGCAAAGTTAGCATGAGGAGTTGGCAGGCGAAGCAATTCTCAAAAAGTTGGCATGAGAAGCTGGCAGGTTAAGTAACTCTCGAATAGTTGGCTGGCAAAGTTGGCGGGTGAAGTAATTCTCGCAAAGTTGACATGAGAAGCTGGCAGGCGAAGTAACTCAAGAGAAAAGTTGGCATGAGAAGTTGGCAGGTGAAATAACTCTCAAAGAGTTGGCATGAGAAGTTGGCAGGTGAAGTAACTCTCGAAAAGTTGGCGTGAGAAGCTGGCAGGTGAAGTAATTCACGAAAAGTTGGCACGAGAAGATGGCGCGTGAAGTAACTCTCGAAAAGTTGGCGTGAGAAGCCGGCAGGTGAAGTAACTTTCGAAAAGTTAGCATGAGAAGTTGGCAGGCGAAGTAATTCTCGAAAAGTTGGCGCGAGAAGTTGGCAGGTGAAGTAACTCTCGAAAAGTTGGCAGGCGATGTTGGCAGGTGAAGTACCTCTCGAAAAGCTGGCATGAGAAGCTGGCAGGTGAAGTAATTTTGCGAAAAGTTGCCACGAGAGGTTGGCAGATAAAGTATTTCTCGAAAAGTTGGCATGAGAAGTTGGCAGGTGAAGTAATTCTCGAAAAGTTGGCAGGCGAAGTTGCCACGAGAGGTTGGCAGGTAAAGTATTTCTCGAAAAGTTGGCATGAGAAGTTGGCAGGTAAAGTAATTCTCGAAAAGTTGGCATGAGAAGCTCGCAGGTGTAGTAACTCTCGAAAAGTTTGCATGATAAGCTCGCAGGTGAAGTAACTCCTCGAAAAGTTGGCACGAGAAGTTGGCAGGTGAAGTAACTCTCGAAAAGGTGGCATGAGAAGCTGGCAGGTGAAGTAATTCTCGAAGTTTCGGCATGAGAAACTGGCAGGTGAAGTAATTAACCCTCAAAAAGCTGGAGCGGCGGAGGCGCTCCGCGTGCTACATTTGCAATTTACAGTTGCGATTTTCCAGCCATTTGGATCTAAAAGTTGCGATTTTCCAGCCGGAGCTGCGGGAGCACGCTCCGCGTACTACGTCTGTACTTAAAAAGTGCGATTTTCCAGCCGGAGCTGCATCAGCCTCCGCGTACTACGTCTGTACTTAAAAGTTGCGATTTTCCAGCCGGAGCTGCAGGAGCACGCTCCGCGTACTACGTTTGTACTTAAAAGCTGCGATTTTCAAGCCGGAGCTGCCGCGGACCAGGGGAATCGAGCCCGGGACCGCGGGATTGCGAAAGCAGGCGCGCACACCACGAGACAACTTCCAAAAGCCGTTTCGCGAGCAAGAAAATCGCACGGCGCCACAGCGAGAGCGCCTCGACACGCACGATCTCCGCAGAGGGTTCATCGGGCTCAAGACAGATGCGCACGGCGCCACAGCGAGAGCGATCCGACACGCACGATCCCCGCAGAGGGTTCATCGGGCTCAAGACAAATACGCACGGCGCCACAGCGAGAGCGCTTCGACACGCAGGATCTCCGCAGAGGGTTCGCCAAGGTCAAGACAAATTCGCACGGCGCCACAGCGAGAGCGCTTCGACACGCACGATCTCCGCAGAGGGTTCGCCGCGCTCAAGACAAATTCGCACAGCGCCACAGCGAGAGCGCTTCGACACGCACGATCTCCGCAGAGGGTTCGCCAAGGTCAAGACAAATTCGCACGGCGCCACAGCGAGAGCGCTTCGACACGCACGATCTCCGCAGAGGGTTCGCCGCGCTCAAGACAACTTCGCACGGCGCCACAGCGAGAGCGCTTCGACACGCACGATCCCCGCAGAGGGTTCATCGGGCTCAAGACAAATTCGCACGGCGCCACAGCGAGAGCGCTTCGACACGCACGATCTCCGCAGAGGGTTCATCGGGCTCAAGACAAATTCGCACGGCGCCACAGCGAGAGCGCTTCGACACGCACGATCTCCGCAGAGGGGTGCGTTTCGTAAGCTCCCGTCGGGCCTACCCCCGCCATAAAAAGAAGAAGAATTAAGAGTCGAGATGCGAAGGTAGAACAGAAAAGTTAGCTTGTGTTTTTAGGATAGTGAAGTAACACCCGACAAATTAGCTTGTGCTTTTAGTAGAATGAGATAACAGCCGAAAAGTTGACATGAGAAGTTGGCAGGTGAAGTAACTCTCAAAAAGTTGACATGAGAAGTAGGCAGGTGAAGTAACTCTCGACAAGTTGGCATGAGAAGTTGGCAGGTGAAGTAACTCTCGACAAGTTGGCATGAGAAGTTGGCAGGTGAAGTAACTCTCGACAAGTTGGCATGAGAAGTTGGCATGTGAAGTAACTCTCGACAAGTTGGCATGAGAAGTTGGCAGGTGAAGTTGGCAGCCGCTTCTAGAAGAAGAACCCTTCGCAATGCTTCCGGGAAAAAGGAAAAAAAGGGGTCCCAAAAAAGGGGTCCCGAAAAAAGGGAAAAGGGTTTCCTTTGGCAAAGCTTGACATCGCTTGAAATGCAACCTGGAGCCAAATTGCAAGCATATCTAGGGGTCATTATTTTGCAGCCACACGCCTCCACGCAGCGTTTTAGGTTTCAAATCCTTCGCAGGACGAGGTTGTTTCTTGGATGGACGAGTGCTAGGAGCCTCTCAGGTAGAATAGAATCCATTTGGGAAACCCCCTCTAAAGAGAGAGCTAGTAGCCTGTCAGGTAGAATAGAATCCATTTGGGAAACCCCCTCTAAAGAGAGAGGTTCTGTGTTCGCGCTTTCGCGCGGCGCAGTCTGCGGGCATTAACCAAAAAATGGTTGGTGCCTGTTTCCAGTTCCAAGGCACAAGTGCCACTTGTGTTTTCGATCGCTTTCCAGGGCAGCGCTCCTTAAAAGTGCGCAGGAGAGCGCTCTGCAAAGGAGAGTGCTCTGCAAAGAAGAGTGCTCTGCAGAGGAGAGTGCTCTGCAAAGGAGCGTGCTCTGCAGAGGAGAGTGCTCTGCAAAGGAGCGTGCTCTGCAGAGGAGAGTGCTCTGCAAAGGAGCGTGCTCTGCAGAGGAGAGTAGAGAAAAAAAACCTGTGTCCAGCTGGTAGGCCTCCTCGTTCTAGAGGAACCTTGCTCAAGCTCCTTTTTTGGGCAACAAGTAGGGAAAAAAACTGTCAGGTCTGCGTCCAGGGAACCTTGCTCAAGCTCCTTCTTGGAGCAACAAAGTTGTTTAAAATGGAGGCGCTGAGGGACCTGGCCACAACTTCAACGCGCGTGACCCGCGGAAGCTGTACCGAGTTGCGAGGCAGCGTGACGTTGACGTAACGCAGGCCTGGCCTTTAAGCGCTGAAGGTTGACGTGGGCCGGCGGCGCTGCCAGCGTTGCAGGGCAGCGGCAACGCGGCGGGCCGACTGACAAGACGGACAGGCGGCTGTAAGGCAGCTGGACGACTTCCTGGCGCCTCCAAGGCCCAGGACCCCAACCTAGTTTTTGAAAAAAAAACTGGTTTTTTGGAGGCACCTTGTCCAGCCGGGCCTGGAAGCCCTTGCACACCCCCCACAGCACGCTGGTAAGATGCGAGTAGTCAAGCGTGACCATCTCCGTGCCGTCGCTCTATGTGGCGGTCCCCGTTAAATTCTTCCACTTTGTTCCTGCAAAGTCGTTTAAGGCAAAGCCCAGCCTCAGGTCACCGTTCATGCCGGGCGCTTGTACTGCTTGGCCTCCACGGAGTCAAAGAGCTGCTTAAGCTCTGCCACGTCGGCCTCAGCCATCTCCGTCTTCACCCGGCTGTCCGACAAATTCATCAAACTCGTGTTGCAGACCACGTTGCCCGTGTTGCCTGCGATCACGAGGCAGCCGGAGTTCCTCTGATTCGTGGTCAGGCTGCGTCGAGAGGCTCTTTCCAGCCGGTACCGGCAGCCGAAGGAGTAGCGTCTCCCCGGCGTCAGGGTGTAGGTGCGCACAATGTTCCAGGCGAAGGCGCTCACTCCGAGAGCAGTGCGTACGCGGTCAGAACGCTGGCGTCCGCCTTGGAGGCCTGCAGCCCCAAGATGGAGGCGTCTTGGCGCGCGGCCCCAGAGAGCGTTGGCCACCTTGGCGTCGACCTCCCGTGATCCCCGCTATGTCTAGGGAGTGCTGGTCCACCACCGTAGTGCCACCGTGGCCAGCGTGGCGTAGGCGATGGAGCCGTTCATGGCCGCCGTGGTGCTGTAGTTGGACAGCTTCAGATCCACGCCGTCCGGGGTGCTCTTCGTGGCCACCACGCCCTCCAGCACGTTGAAGGCCGATTGGTCTGCCTTGTTGGAGAGACCCGTGGTCAGCGAGCTCTGCAGCGCGGCGATGCTGCTGCCGTGCGCGCCCACCTGTCCGTCCGCCAGCCGGCGCCAGCGCGCTGCTGTCCAGCTTTGAGGCCAGCTCTGCGGTGACCCGGTCGTCCAGCGACTGGATGGCGGCTGCGTTGTTGCTGGAGGCTGCAGTGTTCACCGCCCTGCGGTGACGTGCGTGCCGTCAGTCACCTCTCCGTTGTCCAGGACCTCCGGGATGTTGCCGGTGACAGGTCCTTCAAACATGTTTTCCTTAGGAGTCGTTGCGCGAAGTCGGCCCCTGGGAAAAGCTTCTCCGCAAGTACGTGTCACCCCGTGACACAGTCCGTGGGTGACCTGAAAGCGAGCCCGCACCAGGCCCGCACCAGGCCCGCACCAGGCCCGCACCAGGCCCGCACCAGGCAGTTCACCGAAAATTTCGCCTCATCCTTGGGCGGCGCGGGCTCGGCCGCTTGCCGCCACGTAGCACGTGCTCGGCTACCAGGACATGAAGTGAAGGACAACATCCTTCACTTCTGATACCTATAGTGTACTGCAGAAACTATGCACGGCGTTAGTTTCACCAGTCAAATAAAAAGCGTGCTACAGTCGTCGTCCCACGCGACAACTGGAATTTTTTTTTTCCTGGGAAGAATTCCGACCTTGGCGCGGGCCGGCAGGAATCCGACGCCGGGCAGGTGGCGCGGCCGGGAGGCTTCTATGCCGGGCAGGTAGCGCGGCAGGAATGTGGCGCGCTAGGGGTATCAAAGCCTCCACGTCGGCGGGGCGCGGCTCCGACGCCGGGCAGGTGGCGCGCCAGGGAGGCTTCTATGCCGGGCAGGTGGCGCGGCCGGGAGGCTCCGATGCCGGGCAGGTTCACCGAAACTGTCGGCTTAGACGACAGTTTCGCAAAATTTTCGTTTCCTGGTTCGCGGGGCCCAGCAACGCCCATTGTGACGCTGCGGCAGGCGGCGCAGCTCTCTCTTTAGAGGGGGTTTCCCAAATGGATTCTATTCTACCTGACAGGCTCCTAGCACTCGTCCGTCCAGGTAGCCCTGCAAAGGTTGGCTCGCTTGAAATGCAACCTGGAGCCAGTGTCCGATATAATCGGACACTGCTTCGTAGTTGGTGATAACATATGCGACATCATCAGCTGCGTGCCTGGCGCGCTAGGTATCGAAGCCTCCACGTCGGCGGGCTCGGCAGGGCTCCGATGCCGGGCAGGTGGCGCGGCCGGGAGGCTTCGATGCCAGGCAGGTAGCGCGGCAGGGATGTGGCGCGCTAGGTATCGAAGCCTCCACGTCGGCGGGCTGGCGCGGCTCCGATGCCGGGCAGGAATGTGATGCTCGAAAGCATAAGTGGCACTTATGCTTTCTGTCAAGAGACGGCAAGGTGACGTCCCGTGGGACGCTATGCACCGAACCCTCAAGCTGTAATACCAACCACGTAGAAAGGTGTATACGGACGACGCCGTTATAGCCGAACCCGTGTAAACGTTGTAAGGGAGAAGGAATGATAGTTACAACAGTGGTCCTGACAAATGCGGCGCAAGCGAAGTGTTTTCCGCTTTCAACGCCGATCACGTATGTATGCAGTCACACATCAGATCTTGAACCTCAATTGTGTCTTGAGCCAAAATGGCGATCAATGGAACTTGGGAAGCAACACCAACAAGGACCTCAGAACAGCTACCCAATTTCGGCACGGGGCCTAGAGGGTTTTAACATCCCCCATTTGGGTCGCATTGTTCATCATGCGGTCCAAACACCACAAAACGTTCCACTGGCCACGGCTTCAACTACGAAATCGTGTCGTGCATTCTTTTACTTGCTATCACTACACCGTTCATTCGCTGTGAAACATGCCGGGTTCGATTGTACGAAAAGTGAAACATTCATCCATCCAATCGAAGCACACTTCCATATGCAGGTGTATACAATACACAATCGTCACGTCATTTGACCACCAACGAACAATCCAGCTGCCGCATTTGCGCATCGCGCAGCTGTCATCCATAAATGGGTTGGCCACAAAAGTCCACCAGAGGGGCCTGCTCGTGATCGGTCTGCATATTTCCGGCAAAGAAACATCGGTGAGTAATCAATGCAAATCATAGCCATTCCAGATACCATGGACAATGCATAAATAATGAAAAGATATCATCTATAGGGTAATAGTTCCATCCATGAATATCCAGAGCGTCATAGTCATCGGAATATGTAACCCTGTACACATCCAGTCATCTTGGACACATGAATAAAAATCATGATATAAAGTCGTTCCACCGCAATAGTGTCGATGTGACGCAAGTAACAGATGGGGACTGACCCACATCGTACCGCAATCAGCATCTTCACGAAGCATACCTGTCCCCAATGGACAGTCTATGGGTACGTCGACGGAACTCCTCGTCCAAGTTCTTCTGGGCTTCTCGTGCCCGGACACACTTCTTGTTATGATCCTCTGGCAACCAGTGCCCTTTCCGAAGGCACCAATCCAGCAGGGGTGCGTCGCACTTGTTCGGGTCGATGGCCGAGATGATGGCGCTCACGTTGACCGTGTAACCATTCTTGCCAAGGTTCAGGCCATCCCTCACGAATGATATATACTTACAGTTGAAAGCCAGTGCAAAACATCTGAAAATAATATCACCCACCGGGTGCACTCGGTCCTTGACCAGGAGCTTCATTTCTTCCTTGGTGACATCGAGGATTCTCGCTGCAATCCACAGCTTGAAGAATGTGTAAAGTCCCTCGCATTTGCACACCATCATACGAATATAATCTTCACGCTCCTCAACCGATCGGAAGGATCTCGTCCGAACATTCTCCGACTGAGAAATTTTCTTCGCTGTTGATGGTAAGAGTATACCGTCCTGATCCTGATCGGTGATGTTGGGGTACCTCTTGAAGTCATTGTGATAAGGGCAGCCCGGCCTCCCTTCGAGTCCGGCATTCATCGTTCTCTCCTCACCACCTTCAAACATCCCCCACATCTTGGACAGCTGGTGTGCGATAAATCCTGCCATGTACTGAGCCTCACGCGGCTCGTCAAGGCAGATCGCCATCCGTTGGGGACTTATAATGTCCCGTGACGCCAGATCGGTGTCGCGGTAATGCCAACCGCTGTCTTCTTCTTCTGACGCATAGCCGGATGTATATCCTTGCGTGTCCAAGTCGTCATCTTCTCCCGGAACTTCCTCCGCTTCGTCTTCATCCTCCTGTGCTGCCGCATCGTGGTTAGCTTCTTCCTGTGCACGCCTGGCATCTCCAGAGACGTTTGGGTTTTGGTTGTCCTCCTCGTCATCGGATTTGATGTGAATGTAGTATCTTCCGATGGAGATCAGTTGTGCCTCGCACTCCAGGCATAAGCAGAAGCAGGTGGGGATCGCGGTCGCGCATGATGGACATATCCGGCACCTCAGTCCTTCCCATGTCTCATCATTCAGGATGACGACTTTGCTGACTTCGTCCCGGACCTCGTTGACCTGTGCGTTGAACTCCTCCATCTTGTTGTTTCGATAGAGTTCGCAGGCACGATTAACCATGTCAACGATGTAGTGCAGATTATCGGCACCTGTCTCAGTCTCCGGCATCCTCTCGCTGATCTTTGCGACGTTCTGGAGGAACATCGCAGCCGACTCTTGGGATGAGTTGACGAAGCCAGGGCAAATCTCGTTCTCCACACACTTCGAGTACGCCCTCTTGATGTCAGCGTAATTTAGGCGCTTCCCTCCGTTGCTTTTGCCAATCCAAACGGACTTGACCTCATAGAACGGGATCACGTCAAAGACCATGAAAGTCCCATTAGCCGCGACTCCAGCTCCATACCGCGCGAGGGTTGCACTGGGAATGTAGATGATCGCAATCGGATCCCCCTTCCTTACGTTCCGCAGCGTCGTCTTCGTCGCCACGTTCATCTCATCCCATGGAGCAAACGCTCCGAAGTGTAGTGCTAGCCTGTTGCCGCCATCGATTCCGCCGGGGACTAACCCACAGCGTACGATGCTTGGCAGATTTTCCACATACGTCACATGGAATGCTCCTCCGAGAGAATCACCCATTCTTGCGGAATACCTATTTGCCAGTGCGGATGAGCTCATGAATCCAAAATCACTGTGACCAGTTGTGACTCGGATGCACCAAGGTCTGTACCATCCATCGCATCTGTTGAACATCCTGTCGATGTCGTCCCGAACCATGCCGGCTTTGGCCATTTCTTCCCTGGCCGCCCTGGTATCATTCGGGTTCATGATGCTTGGAAACCTTGCTGCCAGAACCTGGAATCTCGATTTTCTGCTTCCGGACTCCTGCCACTTGATCACCTCCATGATGCCCATGTATCGTTTCGCTCTCGTGGTGTATGGTGGGAATATGTCGTTGTTCCGGTCGTCAATGACAGCATCAATGTCGACCCATCCACCCTCGACGCACCTGAAAGCACTTCCTCGGCAATTGCCGATCTTGTGTCGAAGGACTCTGCATAGGTCGTGAGATAGCTGGTTTGCTTGGTCCCTTGTAGTAAATACCGAGCGATCATCACCAATCCTGCATAGTGGAGCACCGTCGAAAGGAGCAATGCAGAAGTTGACACTCTTGCCAAGTTGCATCACGTCCACTTGCTCAAGGAATGCACCTTTGGGAAAGTATTTGGGGTCAACGATGGACGCATACGCCCATGGCAAGTGCACATCACTCACATCGCCATACTTCGGGATGTAGCACGGGATGGTGTCGCATCCCATCTCAAGCGTCTTCTTGAACGTCCTGCTGTCCCCGCACGGGTTGTAGGTGAGGTCGACGCCACCACATTGTAGCTCTCCTCCCTCAGCCGTGTCAGCCATCTCCACCAAGTTGATGGTATAGCTATACATCTCAATTGTTTCTTTCCTTGCTTGTCCTCCTCTCTTTCTTTCCTTGGACGTTGATGAGGACGGCTCCTCCGTATCCCCCATGTCTTCATCTGATGAAACAGGGTCACTGCTGAGTAGCTCACGGAGCACCTTCATCGCCTTCTCATTTCCAGCAGCCTCCTCAATGTCCTTGCAGTCGCCGTCGAGGGCCAGGTTCGCGCACTTCTTACAGATCCCCATATCTCCCATGCACTTCTCCATTGACTCCAGGAATCCTAGTGCCGCTCTCCGCCCGTCGATCACTCGCTGCTTCTTGTCTTCCTTCTCAGCATTGGGCTGAGAACTTCGACTCGGGTCTGGTGCTTGACCAAGACCCTCATCTTCGCCCTCCGTGGCCTTTCTCTTGGACCCTTGTGCAGCAGGCTCGGTTATCAGGGATCGCGGGTGTCTGGGCTTGGCCTTGTTCGTGATGTCCAGCACTTCTTTCGTTGGCGCCCCGAGTTGAGCGGAAGGTTTGTTCCGCTTTCGGTTCTGGCCCGTCGTGTGGGTCACGTTCCCGGCGAGGTGTCGTACGATTGACTGCTCGAACTCCCTCTTGATCTTCCATACATCCTTCCACAGCGGTAGTTCGTGCTGGAAGTACGACATCACCTCAAAGAACCCCAATACCATCTCGACGACGTCTCCCAGGGATTCCTCGTTTGTAGTTTGTCCCAGGAGTTCATACATCGTCCCTTGGTCGAGCACGCTCTTGATCCAGGAGGAATAGGCCACATTGCCGAGATCCTTGTCTATCATGAAGATGGACATTCTCTCCTCGACTCCCTCGGAATTCTTGCACATGATCACATCCCGGGATGCGCATAATTGCTTCCCGTGACCGTTGTTGTAGAACTGCGCTGCTTGATCCACTGTCATGCTCACGAAGCCCACGTGGGAAAGCTCCTTCTTCAGTTTAGAATACGCGAGCTCCCGTATAATCGTGATCATGGCCTGGGTGTTGTTGACGTCCACCATGAGGTTTTGAAGGTCAGGGATTGCAACCACGCATTCCGCGAAGAGGCGCGTGTACAGCTTCTTCCCTTCGATAGACCTCGCAACACCGTTCGTGTCCGCATTCCAGTTCGCGCAACAGTTCACGCAAGAAGTGGGATTGAACTTCGAGTTCGGTCCGAGCACCTTCGTCTTGCTCATCTGCATCTCTCTAGCGCAAAGTTCGCAGATAAGCTTGCTGAGCTCCGTGACCGTATACCATCGAAGACGTGGATCACCGATATCGGCTTTTCCAAAAGCATCCTGTTCGCCGTGTCCTTCATCTTGCTGTTCTTGTTTCCTCTTCGATTGTGCAGTGAAGGTCGGCTTGTACTCGAACTTCACCTTCGACTCCTCCATGTTCTTCGGGATGTTGAATCGAAGGTCGGGCTCGTTTATGCACGTCTCCTCCAGTTCGCGCACAAACGCGTTGCTTGGTGCTACCGCATCGATGGATTTCTCAATCAGCAGTCGCTTCAGGAGGAAATGTTGCAAGTTCGAGCTCCCAGGGATCTTGTAAATCTTTCCTGTGAGCGCATGGACCACGCGCCACAGGCGATCGTTCTCGGTCACCAGCGCGCCTGCCGCCTTGCAGATCTCGCTAACCTTGTTGGCGATCGTCCCCAAGTCCCCTCTTCCACCATGGAAAGCAACATCGCGATTCACGCACACCACGACCAGGCCCTTGCGTGTGTTGACGAGGTCAGATATCGCCTTCTGCAGGGAGTCGATGATGGGGTTGGCGGTCACCTGCCATCCGCATCCTCTCATGCACACCCAATCATATAGCGACATCCAAATGTGCACCGACATTGGTGAGTCATCCATGTCTCGCCTCCGTCGTTCAGCGATGAGCTTGTCCAGCTTCTGCAATCGGGAGATGATATTCAACGTGTCGTTGGGTGAGGAGACTTGCTCACTCGACCCATAGTATGATCTCTCCTCGATATTTGTCCATCCCTGTTCGTTGACCATCATCTGGAAGGTCTTCGTGCTCCCTTTCGAGTTGACGGCGCTCAACTGTCCAGGTGCGTTGTCCGGGTTCTTCTCCGCCTGAATCAACGCGTTGATGGCTTTGGCGCCCGGAAGGCGTCCAGTAATCAGGCATCCTGTTTGAGCACACAAGAAAGCATATAGCTGTAGCCATGCCGCATTTCCCTTCCCAACATAGGATAGAATAATCTTCTCCGCGCTGGTCTTCTCCTCGAAGTGCAATAGCGAAGAGGTCAGGCATCTCAGCATACACTCCCAATATGTTGCGTTCTTGCCTTCTGCAAGACACGGCCCAACTACAGTTTGTGTATGATTGGGTACCCTGTATTGTTGTCTATGTTGAACTTCACATTGACAGTCGCGCCGCTCAAAGTAATACCCCCTTCGAATGAAGTGTAGGTATCATGTCCAGCAGTTGGGTTGATAATTACCCATCTGTCGTCGTCACCGCCAGAGTTCATTCGGAAAATGGAGTCGATGATCTCGTTGTCGATCTTGACAGCATCGCTGGCTTGCGACCACCCACTTGGAGCTCCCGGCTGGGGGACTGACCCACCAGCGGTTTGACTCCTTTGCCCGGAGCTTGATGCCGACTTCTGCTGTCGCTCCGTCTTCCGCGGCGGCTCCGTCTTCGATGAGCCCATCACCCACCATGTCGGCTCTTCCCCAACCACGAAATCCTCGGGGTATTTCTCCAGTTCCCTCTCGATTTCATGAATCGTGCAGTATTTATTCTGGAAGAATTCGATCATGACGTCCTTCTCGGCCTTCTTCTCGATTTCCTTCATCCAGCTTACCCACTTGCGCCGATCTTGGTTCTCAGCGGCCCTGTCAGCCGCGTGCGGTGCCAAACTGATGGAGTTGATGTTCATCGCAGGCAGCTTCGACTCATAGATCATATCGATGCACCATAGGAAATCCCTGGCGTACTCAATCTCCCGGTAAAGATCGTTCAGCTCCCTTTTGTCTGGACGGAAATAAGCTGTATACGACTGATCTTTGGAGTCCTTCTCACCGAGCAATGGCTGCAATCTCCTCATGATGAACGATACGCACATGAGCGAATTGACCGCCCCGATGCACGCATCAGAGATGTCACTGGGGGTTGACCCACAGATCATCCAGCGCAATAGGTTGTTCTGGCTGGCATTCTCATCCCTCCTCAGTGCATATGCGAGGTTCTTCATCGACGCATGCAGCTCATTCTGGTAGACCAACCCAAGGTCCCAATTCTTCTGGTAGTCGTCCTTGGAACCACGACCGTAGAAGTCGATCTTGGGAGCCTTGATCACGCTCAACGTGAACACTTTCCCCCAGTTTCGATCCCTGTGTTTTGCGATTCTCCGATCGTGCCTCTCAAACTCTGCAGTCGTCTGGAACTCCTCGGAGCTCCTCCACCTTCTCGATGACGATGCCCTAGATGACTCGTCGCTGATAAATTCTTTGTACACCTCCCCAACCGGGGTGTCCTGGTGGAACGCAGCTTTGAACGACCGTTCATCGTTGTCCTCGGCCACGCCTAGTGCGAGATCCCAGATGTTCGCGATTGATCTCAACATATCCGCCCCTTCTATGCAGTACTTGGTTACGTCGAGCAACTCGGGGTTCTTCGCTAGCATCGTTGCCTCACCGCAAAGTTGGTTCAGCGCCGACACTATCTTCTTTCCCGTGCTGCAGAATTCCCTCCATCCAAGCATACATTCGTCGGCAGAAAGCTGTCCGAAAACTTTGCTGATGAACTCTAAGGCAACCCTCATAGACTGCCCTTCACCTTTCATCATCCCGCGGCCCTTGGCAGAATAGTACGCTGAGTATGCATAAATAGCGGGGACGCCGAGGTCCTCGATCCACTTCACGCACATACCCAGGTCGCTGCTCACCTCCATCCTCTTGGGTATCCTCTTGCCTTCCTCGATGGCGTTCTTCACCAAATTTCCCAAGAAGATTGCTGCTTGCCTAGATTTCCCGACAGGCACGCAGAAGAACTCATTCGTGTTGACGACAGTCGGATTGGCAGTCATCTTGATGATATTCTCCAGACCCAGGGAAACCCAAAATAAGCAGCTGCAAATGAAGCCACGGAATTGTCCCAATACGATCCCAGTTTCAGATTGAGGTGATGAACTCGTCCAACTCCTCCTTGAAGCTTGGGGTTCGGGACTGACCCAGCTCCCCGTATGCACCAGAGGTTCGGGACTGACCCAGCACCTCGGTTGTGCAGTTGGGGCGGTGCAAATTTCTCTCGCAGTCGCTTGGTGCTTCCGCGATCTCCCTCGCGTAATGCAAGCAAGAGCGAGTTTCAATGGTGCTGGCTTGAGGCACCTTGCTCGAGCACGAAAACGGCGAAGGATCACACCCACAATTATTGACGTGTACAACTGGGTTTCTTTGGTTTCACGACCAGCACAAGGTCCATGCTCATGGTTTCCATTGCATTTCTTAGACAACGAGCCACCAAGTTCAAAGTTCCATGATACAACTCTCCATGGTTTCTTGATTGGAATGGGTTTCTTTGCATATCTTTGTTTCAAGCCATAGCGACACCCATCAAACTCGTGACTAGTCCCATCATGCACGACCTCATGCAGTCTCTCATCTTTCCAATAATCACAACTTCCAGGCAACTCAAACAAAATCGCAGCTCGTTTTGTCATGGCATGCCGTTTAATTTCAACGAACCGTTAAAATAATCTCCAAAATTCTCTTTGTTTGGCCTCGATTTTCTCTGCGGTGTCAATGCCGCGAGTCTTGTTGAGGCGTGCCCATGATGATCCCCCCGTGCAAGGCCCGGCGAAGAACAACAAATCGGAAGGTTTGGTAAGCACATGTCTGGCGATTCTCCCCCCGTACTCGCTCAATAAGTCATCAACCAGAGTTATGGTGACAACCTGCGGCCCGTCATGGCGGGCAAGAGCAGTGAACCAGTTACGTGGTTCGGAACATGCCATCAGCACGATAGGCCGAGCCAAGTCAACACTGTAAAGAGTGACGACTGTGCGAGTTCTCATACCCGGAAGCGAGACATGCACAGGAGCGCGAAGCACACCACCGTCGTGTTTAACCATCGCGAGTTCAATACCCGGCGCTAACTGTGGCTTGTGCTTCACCGCAATGCGATACGGAACAAAACAACGACCAGGGACAAGCTGCTCGTGATTGATATGCAGACAACGCATGAGCAACTTCAATCGGAGCAAAGTTTCCAAAGCAAGGTCGTTGACACACTTCAACTCTATGCGCTCGTTCGACAGTTCTTCAACAAATGCGGCCAGCACGGACTGCATGTCAACATCCCCGGACCCGACGTGAATTGGTCGTGGTCGTGGAGGTCTGTCCCGCGCCGGTACAGCAACCGGTACGGGATGAAACTGCCAAACTGCGCGTTCAACCCATCCATCAATCCGCACACATTGCAGCCCTGGGTCAACTCTTTCTTCAACTTTGAGCCATGACCCATTCTTCAGAAACCAAGTGGAACGAAGCCACTTGCTCCCAAACGGTGTCATAACCGCGAGTGGAGGTTTCACACGCATCAATCTGGGTCCCTTGGCAACAACAACCGGATCATGTCCCTCATGCTCATGCAATCCCTCTTTAGATGTTAATCCAGACCACCATAGGTCCGGGGGCATGATCGGAATGTGTGTGTACGGAAATGTTGGAACTCCGTCAACTGTCCCCGAAGCAGTCTGCATGGTCCCCTTTATGGGATCACACGTAGGTGTGAGCGCCTTGAGGGTCTCCGGGTCAGACAGCAAGCTCGGGTCGAGTAGACCAATCTGCAAACATGCATGTTTCCATTTGCGCCCATCATTGAACGCCTTGGTGTAAATGTCGGCCGCCATCCTGTCGGTGACCTCATACGCCAAGTACATGTAATCACGTGTGAACATCTCATGCATCCACGAAATGCTAACACCATGGCTTCACTCAAGGTGGCGCATCGTGGGGTTCCTCCCCGATCGCACGACACCGATCATAGCCTTATTATCGTCATAGAACACAAAGTTCGGTGACTTCTTGAGAATCCGCTCTACCAGCTTGAGAGCGGGCATACCCATCGATCTCATGGCAACATCGGCCGCAACTATCTCGGCCTCTGGAGTGGAGTGACTCACACAACCCTGTCTTTTAGAGCTGCCAGACAACGGAAACCGGGTATTAGGCCCTTGCATATTCAAGTGTCCACCGGAGGTGGAACGCAGCGAGTCAATGCATCCCGCAAAGTCAGCGTCCGCATACAAGGCCAAGTGCACATCATCCATAGGGTCTCCAACCCAACCGACCATGCGCCAATGTTTAGTATGATGCACATAGCACATCAAATGATGCAGACCCCGATCATCGGAGTCGGTCCACCTGTGCACATTCCGTGCTAGGCGATTCACTTGCCGCAACAAATCGAAGCGAGCAATCCGCGCACCGTACAGCAACTTCATCAGTACGCTAGCGGCATGCGGAGCAAGGTGTCCACGCACGGGCTCTTTCATGGCCAACTCAGGAGTCCCTCCCCGTTGGTCCGGCGCTGTGGCAGAACCGTCGGTGGGCACAAGATTGTTACACCAATTGCACACGACTGACGGCCCCTCTCTGGCAGGCTTCCGTGAGACGTGATTCTTTGTGTCTTCATGCAACTCAGGGGTGACAACCTTATTCAACTTCACGTCGCCCGCCACTTCAAGATAGCGGTCGACACAGGAACGTAGGAACTGTTCCATGTCATAGGTCACCTTTGTTACTCGGTGTCCGTTCCCGAGAGTGACGTTTCCCTTGCTTTGATTGCAACCAAGGTACATGTCAAGTCCAGTCTCGGGCTCAATCTTCAAACGTGTACGCAACATGCTCCACCCTTGGGCAAGGTTTTTCTGTGGCCCTGCCATTTTGAAGTCGTCGACATACACAACCAGAACAAGCTGGAGCTTTTCATGAATGTACACTGAAGGCCATTCTTCGCCGATGGGCTCAAAACCAACGGCACGCACCGACTCATCGCAGTGCTGCTCCCAAAATGTTCCCGCATCTGGGTGTCCGTACAGCGCCTTCCTCAACGGGACGACTGGTCTTCTGTACTTATCCCATTTGCATTCACTTGGCACGGCCTCCGGTGCAATTCAATCCAACACGGCGTGCCTCTCAAGGTGGCCTGTATATACGCCTGAACAGCGTCGGCCATCTGCACATCCCAGCCATCATGACAACCCAGAAAATCCGCCCAACGCGAGGCTTCAAATGAAGCAGGAGAGTTCCCCAAATCTTGATACATCGCAGCCTCAAAGCTTTGGTTCTTCACTTGGTTCCCCAGCAACACGCCTCTACCCTTGAACTTCCTCTTAGGATCACCAACAGGCAACTGTGAGTGCTTTTCAACGCAAATGCCGTGTGCGCGAGCCATGTGTATCTCTTCCCCTTTAGCTTTTGCCTCCTTGGCTACAGCGTCATATTCACGTACCGCGCCAAGATCGAAGACGCCCTGGTCGATTAATCCCGACCATTCTTTCTTCATCGATGCCAACGCATCAGGGTTAGTCAACATCACTTTCCGGCCTACCGGCCTGGATACTAAAGCGTCGAAGAATCGTACAACTTTCGCAGCTTTCTCTCTGTGCTGTATTCGCTCAGAAGTCACGCACGGCATCGATGGGTACTTCTTGGCTTCACCGTCTTCGCCTATCGCAGGCATTGCGAGTGGCACTTTTCCAGAAACTACCTCAGCGGACTCCTCCCATTCATACCAGGTAAGATCCGTCGATTCGTCGACCGATGGATCCGTCCCCGATGCCGTCTCAGCTTCGTCTTTATGACTCTCCATGACTGATGCAACCGCCTTCGTCCAGTTTGGAGTCGACTTTGATCGCTCCTCAGACTTGAACTTCCAGGCATAAATTACTACCATACACTCAAATTCTTTCTCAAGCTGAACGTTTCGTCTCAAGACGTCTTGGGACTGCTTGGAATCCATGAGGACAACCACCCCGTCGACAGGATTAACAACAATCCTGACCCATTCAAGCTCAGCCAAGTGCTTCCCATCCATCGGGTTCTTGATCTTTGATATGTTCTTCCGCAATCCCCAATTGTACTGCCATTCTACTCCACCCCAGCGGTTCCGAAGCATCGCTCGAATTCTCTTACCACCGCGCATCTGTAATGTCCGTGCCTCTGCCGGCGCGGAAATCTCAGACTCTTTACCCTTGGGATCTTCTTCTCTCTTTTTGCCACCGCCCTTCACCTCGGCCTTCTCTTCCTTGGTGTAATATTTACTCATCATCTTCCATTCTTCAGGAGTGAACTCCGGAGGTCTCGATGTCTTCATTAACCTGAATCCGTCCTTCCCGACAGGATACGGTCTTCCGGCCTTGTCGATTTTAACCTCCTTGCCATCGTCGTTGACATACGTGACGCCATCCCCGGGTAGCCCAACTGACACGTGTGGAAGGTCGGACTTCGCAACCTTCTCATCGCCCTTGGAGTGTCCATCTCCTTTCCCTTTTGAAGAGCTCGGTCTAGCATCTTCTTCTCCTGCATGATCCCCCCGATCTCCGGCGATTACCTCCGGGCCATCGTCGAGCAGTAGACCAGCGATCTGATCACCCTCGTCATCAAGCAGTCGCTTCTCGTCACTCTGCAGCAATTCAGGCTCGTAGTCCTCATCTTCGATCAGGCGGTCACGCGCATCCAGACCGATTGCATCGATAGACATCTCTATTCCTTCCCAAGTCTCGTTGGCAACCTTGTACTTCTGTTGTATTGGGAATGTCAGAGGAGATTTCAGAATCATCCTCTCCGTCTGATGTGGCATTCTCAACCGAGGTGGAACCTTTGCCTTCTTGATGTTCAGCTCTGTACCCGCAAATGCAGTAAGTGCCCAAGCACGATACTTGTTTGCCCAATGCATACCGGTGCTCAACACATATCCAGCAAATATACCAGTTTCCCCTCTCGGCTCGAACTTCTCCCTCTTCCCCCCTCGTGCTTAATCTCGGCTTGAAGTCCACTAGCGCACCAAAAGGTATCTTCTCGCCCTTGAACTCCTCGCCATGCAGTCTCATCCATGCACTCGATCCATTCACCTCTTCGATGTTCATGAGGTGGCACAGAGTGGTGATGGCCTGCACCCAATAACACGTGGGTAGACCGGCATGTGCAAGACAAGCCGAAGTCTGGTCAATGATGAATTGATTTGTTCTTTCAGCAAGGGAATTATTCTGCGGTCGTCCAGGCAGCGATAGGTCGTGGTTCAGCTTCAGCTCCACGCACGCATTGATCAGATCTGGGCCATCATCCGAATATACCTGCTTGATTTTCCTTCTCCCGCAGAAGTGCTTGATAGCCCTGACGACGGAGTCAGTGTCTCTTCTCGCGGTGGGATAAGCCATGATAATTCCGGTATATATGTCCCGGATGATGAGCGCATACCTGCCTTCCACTTCATGATCTCCTGATGCCGTCACAAAGTCGAACGTCACCAGGTCACCGAACGTCTTCACTTCTCTTTTGAATGCTCCCGTTCGTGATCTGAAGTGTCACATCTTTGCCTTGACGCATGATTCGCAGAAGGGATTTCGGTATCTGTGTGTAAGCAAATGAGCTATGGAGTTGGCGTCCTTCTTGAGGACTCCCACTTTCCCCTTTATTGATGATCCTTCGTACACGTCTACTTCGATTCCGGCATCTGGATCATCTTCATCAGCCTCTTCCTCGTGAGCTTCGGCATCACCATGTCGATGCGGGACTGACCCAACATCTACAGGTATTTCCTCAGCCACGGGAGGCGGACGTACCGGACCGGCTCCTCCGGGTGGCCCGAAGTCGAATGCCCCGTCGGGGTGTTCGCCCTCGGCCTCTGCGGACTCACCGACAGCGGCGGGTGTGACGTCGTTCTCATCGTCACCTCCCTGATCTGCCTCGTCGTTCGTTACCATCGCCAATACTTCCGAAAAGTGCTCCTTGAGGTCGTCTATCGTAGGGCGATGCCTGTTACTCCGAAGCTTACCATCACTCACGAGGTAAGGGATGTCGTCCTTAACTTGTAGGTGCACGAATCCTTGCTTTGGTGTAACCATAAAAGGTAATTTACCAGGCATCCAGTGAAATGCATAACCCATCTTCATGCATCTCCTCCCCACTGACAATACCGTGGGTGTCTCATCCAATACATGCGGCTCGACAGTCTCGTCCAACTCGTCCACGACTATCTTGGCCACATCAGATGTGGAAGTGGAACCATTCGCGGTCTGGAACACGATCTTGTCGTCATCTTTCACGATGTCGACACCCAGGCTCTTCGCCTTGGCTCTTCCAATGAGATCATGACCACATCCGGTGTCCATCAACCATTTCACCCGTTTGCCGATGCACGTTGACATGGCGAAAACGTTCTTCGGCATACCATGCTGCTTCTTCCAGTCGACAGCCGATTCCTTGATCTCGTCCTTGTTCCGATCATACTCGAACATTATGCTGCTTTCCTTGGTCACCGGGAAGTAGTGCCTCTTATATATATCATCCACCACTTCTCTCAGTATTTTCGCACGTATCAATGATCGTTGGACTTGATAGGCCGATAATTCTCGATGATCACTGCTTTTGAACTTCTTCTCGTCGACGTACACGTACTGATAAGGCTCATTCTCATTGTCCTCATAACCGTACCATTCCCCTTTTCGTTCCCATTGTCTCTCGTCTTCGAGGTAGGTGATCTCCCCATTCTCGTCGACGTCGAGCACTTCCTTGAACCATACCATTTTCTCGGGGATCTCGGACTCGCCAGACCCGTCATCGTGCTCGTGGTAGATAGTCTCGGCCTCATCCGGTTCGACCTGATCAACGTCCTTCTTGAAGCTTACCTTCCCCGCAGGAGCCGATTGCTTCAGGACTATCGCGCGCATTGCGATGGCCCTCCTTGCAATAGCTGGCGCTGCGGCCTTGGCGGCAGCCTTCGACTTGGCTTGCGCCTTGTCATTTGACGTTGCTGGAGCTGAATTGTTCTTGATGAGCTCATGCCTATACTTGCAAGCGCTTCCCCTGTCACACTTCCCCTTCTGGAACGCGAAGCATGCTCCATCATCTCTCTTTGGTGACGATGATCTGGATTTGGATTTGCCCTTTCCTTTCCCCTTGGACATGCTCTCCAACTTATGCTCCGTCTTCTTGCTGTGGGAAAACGTGCATTCATTTCCTTTCCCGCACCCCTTCGCCGATTTGAAGTGGTACCAGCAGGGGTTATCCTTGCCTCCGCCCGGACTCTTGCCTCTGTCACTGGCACCGTCGGACTTGCCGTTCTTGCCAGCGTGGCCCATTGCCTTGGCTTTTGGGAGTACAGGAGCGGCATCAGGTCCACCGGGTTTCCCCTTTCTGCCCTTGCCACCCTGGTTCTCCTGTTTGCCGGTTGCTGGAGCCGCATCCTTCCCGCCTGACTTCATCATCGACTTGACCGATTTCTCCTTCATGTCGAGCATCAGGTCTTCCCGATCTGCCTTGATCTGATAGTCGATCAACGCCAATAAGAATTCATACGTCTTCTGAGGAAGCTTGTCCGGTAGTCTATGGTAGGCATTGAGGCCGAACTCCATCTTCTTGCTCCCTTTGATCTTCCTGTAAAGGATGTCTCTGAGAGCCAGCTTACTGGGTCTGTCCTCGCTCCTCATCTTCAGCAGCAACTCATACCATTTGTTCCTGAACATGACCAAGTTCTTGTCGCCAGGAAAGTCAAGGTTGAATAAATGCTCGATGTGGTAGACAAGATCCGTTCTATCGGATGTTCTGAATGATTGCATAACTAATGCCACCAACTCTCGTCCCTTCACGATCACCCCTTGTTGATGTCGTAGTTCAGAGTGTCGTGTAGCATCGAGGTATACGTCCTTGGCTTCGTCAGGTGCTTGTTTCAGCATGTTCTGCATGCCCATGGCCATCTTAATATCTATCGTAGCAAATCTGTCGCCACCTGAATCGCTAAGCAAATCCAGGTCTGGGTTCAACCCAAGATCCTGCTCCAGCCATTTCGTCCATGCGTCGGTATCTGGATCTGCACATGCGCTCAGAACATTCATCAGCAGTTGCATCTTCCAGCTATCAAGTTGATGGATCTTTGGCCAAGCCGGAATAGATACTCTCTCGGCCTCCTTCCTCGAGATCCTCGGTCGATCATTCTTGATCTCTCTCGGCTATCTCTCGATCTCCTTCGTCTCCTCCGTGTCCGATCGTCGTCTTCCTCTTCTTCTTCTTCTTCTTCTTCTTCGTCTTCTTCATCTCCTTCGTCGTCGTCATCCTCATCCTCATCATCGGGTGGATCATCCGGAGGTCCTCCTCCGCCACCAGCGAGGCTCAACTGACGTCGACCTGCTCCCTGCCCATTCCTATTGGGCGGGAATCCACCGTAATCCAATGGGGGCGTAGTACCGTTGTTTCCCCCTCCATCACCGCCACCATTCGCAGTAGCGGATTGTGGGACATGTCCGACAACTCCTTGCATCTGGGATAGGTGTACATCGATCATTGGATCACCGAAAGACGGAAAGAGGATCGAACCTGGCATCAGCGACGAATTAGGGATCTGAATTGAAGACGATGACGGGACTGACCCAGCCACCTTCTTGTCTACCCTAGTTGAATTAGCTTGGGTTCCTCCCTCGGCGCGTTTCACTACTGCTCGTTCACGATGTCCATCTTTGCTGTTGGAGGCTTCCTGTGTCTCCAGCTTCTTGCGCGCACGTAGTTCCTCGTTGTCAGCATCGAGTTGACGTACAAAACTCTCTTCTTGCTTGAGCGCCGCCTCTCTTTCCTTCAGTTGTCCCTGAAGCTCATGCATCTCCTCGAGGTACTCATCGTACATTCCCTTAGCTGTCAATCTCCAGTACTCAGCCTCCTTCGACTTCTCGTCTATCGTGCACCGTTCTTCTTGTTTCTCTTCTTTGACCTGGGCTAACTCCAAGATCGCATCTTGACGATGACCACCTTCGACAGCAATCATCTGGTCCTTCATCGACACGTCGGATTCATACTGTTTGACGATCTCTTCCTTTTCGCGAAGCAAGCAATCTGCTCTCTTCGACTCTTGTTCCGCAAATACTGTAACGTCATTCAGTCTCGTCATCAGCTGTTCCCTGGAGTCCTCCAAAGAGTACATCTCGGGGCGCTTCACGAGTGCGTGCTCCAACTGTGATTTCAGACTTTGGACCATCTCCTCCTCATTGAACTTCTCGATAGATGTAGAAGATTCTATGCCTCTGATCTGTTGCTGATAAACTGATATCTGCTGTGAAGCTTCACGGTGTATCTGATTTGCACGTATAGCTGATTCCTGCGCGGCCGACTTCTCGCTTGCCATGTAGGATTTCATCAATGCAATCTCCCGCTTCTGCTCCATGATAGTTCCTTCAGCTTGTCTAATCTGTTGCATTATAATATTCGACTCCATGTCTTTCTTCTCCCCGTACTGAAATGCGATCATTTCCACCTTGCGCATCTGTTGGGCTTCTTCCTCAAACTTGCGCCATGCCTCAGCCATGTGGTGTTGGTGGTGACTCACTAGATGTCCCGACTGCTTGCTGGCAATCTCGCATCGTCTTTCCAGCTCCTGGATCCGGATGGTGCTTCCATAATCTTCCTGATGAAGATTCGCCATAGCTGCCGACATTTCATCAAGTGTCTTTTGATATTCCCCGATCTCCACCTCCATCTTATTCTTCTCTTTGATCGCGGCGCGAAACTCCGCACTGGTGGGTGATTTTGACCTCCCACCCTTCGATGTCGATCTCACGCCCTTCTGCGACGTCCGCGGTGTCGCAGGCGAAGATGATGATCTTCTCGGTGGGGATTCTCTTTTCTTCGACTCCTGATGAACATCGATCTGCTTCCATGATCTTGTGGGAGTGGATATGTCGCTGAATAGCGCGGAACCTCCGCTCCCAGGTTCATCCTGTGAATCTGCAATCATATCCATCACCGCAGGCAGAGCCATCAATCCATTGGATCCCTCTGAGCTGCTGTTCCCAAAAGTTGCAGTACTTGGGCTCGCCGAAGACGCCATTGTACTGTGTAGGTTATCGTTCCTTTATTGTCCCTGTACCCGCAATAAACCAGCTGTCTCCTTGTCCAGTGTAGAGCTTGTCGATACGGCTGATAACCTGTCAAGAGACGGCAACGTGACGTCCCGTGGGACGCTATGCACCGAACCCTCAAGCTGTAATACCAACCACGTAGAAAGGTGTATACGGACGATGCCGTTATAGCCGAACCCGTGTAAACGATGTAAGGGAGAAGGAATGATAGTTACAACAGTGGTCCTGACAAATGCAGCGCAAGCGAAGTGTTTTCGCTCTCAATGCCGATCACGTATGTATGCAGTCACACATCAGATCTTGAACCTCAATTGTGTCTTGAGCCAAAATGGCGATCAATGGAACTTGGGAAGCAACACCAACAAGGACCTCAGAACAGCTACCCAATTTCGGCACGGGGCCTAGAGGGTTTTAACACTTTCAAAGCGGCCGGGTGGGAGGCTGATGCCGGGCAGGTGGCGCGGCCGGGAGGCTTCTATGCAGGGCAGGTGGTTTGCAGAGCAGACTTCTTTGCAGAGCACGCTTCTTTGCAGAGCACGCTTCTTTGCAGAGCACTCTCCTTTGCAGAGCACTCTCCTTTGCAGAGCACTCTCCTTTGCAGAGCACTCTCCTTTGCAGAGCACACTTCTTTGCAGAGCACTCTCCTTTGCAGGGATGGAGACGAGTCAGCTTCGGGCGCGAAGTCAAATATTTTCTGTTTGTGAAGACGCACAACTAGAGAAATAAATGAGTCAGCTTCGGTGAGTCAGCTTCGGTGAGTCAGCTTCGGTGAGTCAGCTTTGGTGAGTCAGCTTCGGGCGCGAAGTCAAATATTTTCTGCTTGTGAAGACACACAACTAGAGAAACAAATGAGTCAGCTTCGGTGAGTCAGCTTCGGGCGCGGTGAAGACAGAGCTCTCCTTTGCAGAACACTCTCCTTTGCAGAGCACGCTCCTTTGCAGAGCACTCTCCTCTACAGAGCACACTCCTTTGCAGACTTTGCAGAGCACTCTCTTCAGGTCTCCTTCTAGAGGAACCTTGATTGGACCCTTTTAGGGCAAAAACTGCTTGATCACACCAGCCAAAATTGCCTAATCTGGTCGAGCAAGAAAACTGGCTTTCAGGCATTGCTCAGGCTCCGTCGGAATTGACTGATCCTGAGCAAGCCCCTTTTTCGGGGAAAAACAGTTTCGAGACATTGCGCAGGCTGAGGGCGGGGGGAATTCCCGGAGCCTGCTCAGCTCCTTTTTGGGTTAGGGTTTGTGCTTGTTGCAAACGACGCAATCACAATTTTTTTCTCTGTGCCACGTGTTCGCCTGACAAGCTACGCTGCAGGCTTGTCCGCCTTGCGCTTCTTGCCGCGGGCAAGCGCGATCCTTGCTTGCACTTTGGCCAACAAATAGTAAGGCAAAATATGCCTGTGCTCACCGAGACGCGGAAAAGGCAAGGGCCGAAAAATTGTTTGTAATAAGACTCAGCAGGAGTGGGCTCGGGCGCCTCAGCAGGAGCGGGCTCACTTTTGATGGCTTGGCAGGAGCGGGCTCAGTCGTGGCATTCATGCCGAGCTTCCTCATCCGGCTCAGGCGTTGGTTGAGCCGGTGCGCGCAGGCCGTTGCGCTTTTCACCAGCTCGTCTCCGTCCATGCGCTGCACGGAGAAAAGTTCCCCGCGGAGCCGATCCCTAGCCCCCTTCACCTTCTCAAAGGCGGTGCCTCTCGGCAGTGCGTCAGCCGCGCTCACGGCGGCGAGCAGGCGCTCGCGCGCAGTCAAAGCGCCCGCAGGGGCAGACATCGTCGGCGCGAGGGGAAGCGAGGCAACGACGGCGCAAAGAGCGGCTGCAGGCGGCAAAAGAAATTGTACACATGCCAAGTCGACCATCGTGCCCACACTGGATGTGGCCAAGTGTTGATGACCGTCTTTGAGACAAGCGTATATGACTACTGGCAGGATCAACCAGGGAAAGTTTGTAGTTTGTGGGTTTAAAGAAAACATTAGACATTATGGCAATGATGATGCTTTCTCCTTTTACGACGCACAAAAGTTACACATGGTAGATTTCTCAGGGATTCAAGGTACACTTGACATTGTCGTCAAGTGACGTCAGTCAGCTTCCAATTTTTCACACCGTTCCCCCCAAAAGAAGAAGACAACATCACACACAACTCCAAAGCTGACTCGCCTCCATCCCCCGCAGAAGACGACATCACACAACCCGGAAGCTGACTCGCCTCAATTCCCCGCAGAAGACAACACACCCAACCCGGAAGCTGACTCGCCTCAATTCCCCGCAGAAGACAACACACACAACCCGGAAGCTGACTCGCCCCCCGCCCCCCAAAAAAAGAAAGTAGACAACAAACACCCAACTCCAAAGCTGACTCGCCCCCATCCCCCCATCGCCCCCCGGAAGCTGACTCGCCCCCGCCCCCCAAAAAAAGAAAGTAGACAACAACAACACCCAACTCCAAAGCTGACTCGCCCCCGCCCCCCAAAAAAAGAAAGTAGACAACAACAACACCCAACTCCAAAGCTGACTCGCCCCCATCCCCCCTTCGCCCCCCGAAATCTGACTCGCCTCCATTCCCCGCAGAAGACAACACACCCAACCCGGAAGCTGACTCGCCCCCCGCCCCCCAAAAAAAGAAAGTAGACAACAACAACACCCAACTCCAAAGCTGACTCACCCCCATTCCCCCCTCGCCCCCCGGAAGCTGACTCGCCCCCGCCCCCCAAAAAAAGAAAGTAGACAACAACAACACCCAACTCCAAAGCTGACTTGCCCCCATCCCCCCTTCGCCCCCCGGAAGCTGACTCGCCTCCATTCCCCGCAGAAGACAACACACCCAACCCGGAAGCTGACTCGCCCCCCGCCCCCCAAAAAAAGAAAGTAGACAACAACAACACCCAACTCCAAAGCTGACTTGCCCCCATCCCCCCCTCGCCCCCCCGGAAACTGACTCGCCTCTATTCCCCGCAGAAGACAGCACACCCAACCCGGAAGCTGACTCGCCCCCCACCCCCCAAAAAAAGAAAGCAGACAACAACAACACCCAACTCCAAAGCTGACTCACCCCCATTCCCCTTCGCACCCCCGGAAGCTGACTCACCCCCGCCCCCCAAAAAAAGAAAGTAGACAACAACAACACCCAACTCCAAAGCTGACTCGCCCCCATCCCCCCTTCGCCCTCCCGGAACTCTATTCCCCGCAGAAGACAACACACCCAACCCGGAAGCTGACTCGCCTCCATCCCCCGCAGAAGACAACACACACAACCCGGAAGCTGACTCGCCCCCCGCCCCCCAAAAAAAGAAAGCAGACAACAACAGCAACAGTTTCACACCCAACTCCAAAGCTGACTCGCCCCCATCCCCCCTTCGCCCCCCGGAAGCTGGCTCGCCTCCATCCCCCACAGAAGACAACACACCCAACCCGGAAGCTGACTCGCCTCCATCCCCCGCAGAAGACAACACACGGAAGCTGACTCGCCTCATTCCCCGCAGAAGACATCACACACAACTCCAAAGCTGACTCGCCCCCATTCCCTTCCTGGCAGAGCCCCCGTCGCTTTCGTGCTACAAAAAAACCAACGTTCTCAGCCATGCGTTCTGAGGCTCAAACTTTAAAAGGCTGTGACAGAAAGCGAGCAACGCAAGCCGACCTTTTCGCCATGGCGAAACATACAGGTCGCCTCTCTTGCGCAGACTTATGAATTTGCGAACCGAAGTGGCACCGGTCGGACGCGCCGCAGCTACGGTTTCGGGCGCGAGCTCACGGGCGAGGAGCTTTCTCAGAGGAAGGACGGTGGACTGGGCGGCGGGTGAAAAAAACGTCTGTTCGGCGTACGCCTCCTCGGCACTCCTAGCCTTCCTACACGCCTGCTTTAGAGACTCCCCCAGCGCCATTGCCACGCACCGTAAAAGAAGAGTGGCAAGTTGGACGAGACAACGACAACAGATTACGGAGGCCGCGGACGGCGGCGCCGGGCTTGCGCGGGGGCGGATGGAGCCGTCGTGCTGAACTTGCGGCGCGGACCGGGGGCCTACGCGCTGCTCTGGCGCGCGGACGGGCAGCGACCGGGCGGGCCAGCACTACTCTCACCTGGGCCTGCGGCCTTCAATCGACCAGCCCCTCATCCGCAAGGGGCCCAACGACTACATCCTGCTGCGCAACGGGCGGAAGAAGCTTGTTGTGCGCTCCTTGCAGGGCGAGCGGCTGACCAAGCTGGGCAAGGGCTTCTTCCGCGACAAGTACTACAAGTATCTAGTCCACGTGCCGGTGATCATCCGGGCGCAGCGGCGCAGGGGTGAAACAACAAGTGGAGGTTTCGCTGGCTTGGACGAACCTTCCTCGACCCTGGGTGCTGCAGCTGAGCGTGGAGGAGGTTGGTAGCGCTTCAGCAGCAGCGGCTGCAGGTTGTAACTCGGATGCGTCTTGCGGAACCACCGGAGCATCTGCGGCTCGTTGCGGGGCTCTAATGGACATCATGCTTTTACACTAGCACGCTTGCGCCTGTGGTCAACTGGTCGTAGGCGGACTGCCTCTCCAGCATGCGCAGGGCGCGCTGCTGCTCTCTTGTGAGCTGAGGCGCCTCGGCCGGTGCCTCCTGAGGCGCCTCCGCCAGTGCCTCCGCCGGTGCGTCAACCGGCGCCGTCCCGCCACTTCACAGTGACCCCGCCACTTGTACAGTGGCCCGAACTCACTCTCCGCTCAAAAAAAGCGTCCCACGCAGGCTTCAGAGCGCATCGTTTTTCTTGTCAGATAAAAACGTGCTCTTCCCCTTCAGATTGCAACCTCCTCTGATCTGCATGCAATGAGCTGCCTGCGCTTGGCTGTGCATCTTGAAGAGTGCTGTGTGAAAAAAATACGAGGCCTCTAAGAGCTATGACTTCTCCTTCTCTTGTTTGCGGGCTTTCTTTGCCTGTCAAAGAAAAAACATGTAGAATGTGACTTTGCAGCAGCCTGGGATGTAGCGCCTTCTCAGTCGGCTCTTGAACCTTCTCGATTTGATTCTGGAGCCACGAGATATGTTTGTCCTTGTTCTCCATGATCTGGCCCAAAAGGGAAAAGCTAAACCACACAGCGCAAGACCAGTGAACGAGCCTTTGAAAAGATTCCTGGCCGCGTGAGAAGCAATGAGCGCGCCTGTGCCGCATGATCCTGGAGCCGCTTGATCTCCTTGTCCTTCTTGTTGATGACCTGCCCAGAAGTTCAAACCACGACACCCGGTGGAAAACCAAACAACAAGTGTGCCTTCGCCTGCTCCCCCTGCAAACTCCGCAACAAAGCGTCGCTGATCTCGAGCGCAAGGAGCTTGCGGGCGCCTTCGTCGTAGGCAGTGATGAGCGCTCGATCTTCTCCTGCAGGCCTTTGGACTTTTCCTGTTTGGCCCCGAGAAGGGCCTGCAGTCGCCCCAGCTCCCTGGCCTGGGCGGGTGTCGTGCAATGATTCACATGAAAAAGCAACTTTGCAGCAAATTGTCAAACTGTCATGCTGTGAATGCATGCACGTGTCACACTCCTTGCTGCGAGCCACCAAGCAATTCAAGTAACACATGACGCCAATTCAACCAAAAAACATCTGCGAATCAAGCAAAAAAGCATGTCAAAAATCCACGCCAAATCAAAACTCCCGGTCGACCCGTGCATGGCACCAGGGGGCTGCTTACTGCTATACTCTGTCGTAGGAAACAGCTTGATCTTCCCCGTTCCTTTGTTTTGTGGGAGACGCAATCCTGTTGCCAGCGCAGGATTGAGTGGGGCAATCCTGTTGCCAGCGCAGGATTGAGTGAGGCAATCCTGTGCCCATCGCAGGATTGACGGGGG
>CAUJNA010000948.1:0-32500 GCA_963377175.1 Effrenium voratum
GCTGGCGCCTTCCCGATCTATGAGGCAGGGCGTGTCTTGTAAAGTACTTTCCTTTTGTGCTGCGCGGTGAGGAGCCGCTCTTGCCTCCAGCAGGCGATGGAATAGCATTGCCTTGCTCGTAGCATGTGTGTCTTTGCATTTGCGGCGTGGTTGGAACATCCGTCCAGCACAGCAGTCTTGCCTTGCTCGTAGCATGTCTGTCTTTGCATTTGCGGCGGTTGGAACAGCCGTCCAGCACACTAGGCCTGTGCCGAATTGCGGTTTGCTGTTGACCAGTTGAATCACAGCTGTATTTCTGGCGAGGACGAACATCAGTCCAGCAGACCAGGCTTTGTCTGCTGCTTTTACTGCGCGGGCAGTGATACGCGCAGGATGTGTGTCACCGCCGCCGGCATCTTGTTGCCAGCCGGGGCCTTGTGGGCAGGGAGCAACTGCAAGGCTAGGAGCATGAGAGCTCCAAGTTTGTTTCTAGCAGGCGATGGAGCAGTCTTGCCATGTCTGTCTTTGCGTTTGCGGCGAGGTTGGAACATCCGTCCCGCACAGTAGGCCTGTGCCGAATTGCGGTTGCTGTTGACCGGTTGGATCACAGGCGCAGGTTGTGACAATCCACCGCCGGGGCCTTGTGGGCAGTGAGCAACTGCAAGGTTAGAAGCAGATGTGCCTTGTTATCTTTGGCGAGCATTGCTCATTCCGCAGCGGAACACCTGGCTTTTCCGTCTCGTGATGTCAGTCAAGGGTAAAGGCAGCAAAGACTGTCCCGCAGCAGGAGGCTCCGACCCCGTGGCGTTGGCGAGGGCAGCAAGATCTGTCCGGGCAGTAGGCAGAGTTGGGCCGCCTGTCTGGGTGCGTCGCGCAAACTCATGGGCGCGGTTCGCAAGTTTCTGCTGCAACATGGGCACGCACCTAAGCGCAAAGACGCAACGCCCGGGCGATGCATTGGCCCGAAGGACTACTAGCTTCCAGAAGCAAGGCCGGGGCGAGCTAGATGACAGCGCTCAAGCTGAGCTTCTGGGAGATTTGGCTGCTGAGCTGAGCTTAGCAGCAAAGTCTCCCACAAGCTCACGCTGTCATCTAGCTTGCCCCAGCCTTGCTTCTTGCCAGAATTTTCTGGCGAGGACCGAACATCAGTCCAGCAGACCAGGACTCTGCTTTGTCTGCTGCTTTTACGTTGCGGGCAATGATCCGCGCAGGATGTGTGTCTTGCGCCGCTGGGGTCTTGTTGCCAGCCGGCGCCTTGCGGGCAGCGAGCCACTGCAAGGCTAGGAGCATGAGAGGTCCAAGTTTGTTTCTAGCCGGCGATGGAGCACTTTTGCCTTGCTCGCAGCATGTCTGTCTTTGCATTTGCGGCGAGGTGGACGCATCCGACCAGCGCAGTAGGCATGTGCAGAATTGCGGTTGCGGATCACAGGCGCAGGTTGTGACAATCCACCGCCGGGGCCTTGTGGACTGAGCAACTGCAAGGTTAGGAGCAGATGTGCCTGGTGATTTTCCCCAGAACAATGCCGGGGCCTTGTGGCAAGTCAACAACCTTGCTTTTCCGCTCCCGCAATGTTAAGAGGCTCCGACCCCGCAGGAGGCTCCGACCCCGTGATGTTAGGGGCAGCAAAGACTGTCCCGTGGGAGGCTCCGACCCCGTGCCGTTGGCGAGGGCAGCAAGGTCTGTCTGGGCGGCAATCAGAGTTGTGTCGCCATGCCTGCTCTAGCTGCGTCCCGCAAACTCATGGGCGCGGTTCGTGCGTTTCTGCTGCGACTCACTGGCCCGAAAGATTGCTAGCTACAAGAAGCAAGGTTGGGGCGAGTTAGATGAAAGCGCTCAAGCTGAGCTTTCTCGAGATTCGAGATTTTGCTGCTGAGCTTCGCAGCATTGGCTTGGGTGATGATGTGGCCACGCAGTGGGTGACTGTAGCGCTCAAAGAAGCAATGGAGCACCATCGTCTTCATGGAAGACACCTGGATGAGGAAGGCAAGCTCGCTGCAATCCGCCTTGTTCAAGAAGCGGGTTGCAAGATTGGGACCCCAGCAAGGCCTTCGGCGAGAAATGTCAAAAGCGTGCTGAGCAGCATGGCCCATGGCCGCATTTAGCTTCGGAAGACAAGTCGGAACGAGAGCTAGCTCAAGGCGAATCTCGTTCGGAAGCTGCGTTTCCAGCAGCGCTTCCAGTGCCGGAAGGGCAAGGTGGTGGGCTACCATGAAGTTTTATCTGAAGCCGCCATGGACAGCTGGGAAGCGTGCAGTCCCCTGGCAGAATTTTTCTGGTGGCCCAAGCATCAAGAATGGTTCGAGAACACGCAGGGTGTTGTCGCTGCAACTGGGGAGGTGCCAAGGTCGGGCCGCTCTAGCGCGGTGCTTCCAGCTTAGAATTGAGCTTGCTTCCCCCCTCCCTCGCTCCTGCACAGCTGCCACGGAGGTGGCCTTGGCAACCATTGCAAAAGAGTTCAAGCTCGTGAGCGAGAAAAGCACTTCATTCCAGGTGAAAGTCAGGGGCTGAGTCTGCTCGAAGCCAATCTTTGATTATTGGGAAACATCAAAACTCCCAGGCCTGGGCAAAGATTGACTTACAACGAGCTCTGGGGTGCTATTGCCTCAACCTTCGCCGCCTCCTGCAAGTTGCAATTAAAGAGCTGCATCCTCCCCGCGAGAAAAACCATTTGAAGTCTCATGCATCTCCCTGCATCCTCCCCTCATTTCGAGTGATGATAAATTTCAGCTTTGCCATGTTTGATGTCTCATGCCTGCCAAAGATGGTCAGCAGTCAGTGTGCTCCCCATAAACTAATGTCATGGCTGGGTCACTTTGCTTTCTTGTTCCTCCTGCTCCGGCACCTTTAGCGCGCAATTTGCGCAAGGTGCACGGGCGCAGGTTTGCTGCTGGTCAACTCCAGATGCGTATGTCCGAAACAAGAAGGTGGGATCGGGAGTTCCCTGGCATTTGGCGCCTAGCCCCAGCAAAGGAAGAGCACATTCCTGCAGCCTGCTTCCACGATTCAGGCAGGTGAACTTGTGTCAGCTTTGGGGACCCTAGTGGATTTTATCGTTTTGCTTACAAGGTCTGGGTTGTTTTGTTGCAGGTTCGTGCCGCACATTTCGACGAGCGGCCATATGTTCTGCATCGTTGGCGTGTGAGCTTTGCGAGTTCACCACGGATCTAAAATCCAGCATGACGCAGCTTTTCAAGGCCAGGAGCAAGTACAATTTACGCATCGTTGTGAATCGTGCGCTTGCTTTCGTCGATTCGATGCCTGCAGGAGCATCATTTGCCGGACACGGAGTGCGACGGAATCCGAGCAGAGGAAGAGTACCGCAAGCGGATGTGCTTTTATGAGCAAGAGCAAGGCCAAAGGGCATGGGTGGAAATACACTGTCGGATTATTGTCTTAGTATGTCATTTTGGCAGGTCCATTTCCTCTTCATGGCGAGCAACTTCGACGTGGCCTAGGCGCACATGCCTTTCACCAAACACATTCCGTTCGTGGAGATTACGCCCGACCTCGGGCGCTTCAATCTTGCGTTGTGTGTGCGCGAGCTATGTGGTCCGCAAGACTTCGGTGCTTCAAGCTGTTTGCCTCGGCAGCAGCTGAAGAGAAAGCGCCCCAAGAGGCAGCAGGTGGCGCTGACATGGATCAGCATCTCGGCGCGGAAGACGAGCAACCAGGCGCCGCGGGTTTTGGGGTAGCCTCATTAGATGCTTCGCAAGTGAAGCGTGTTCATGAGATAATCTTCGATGTGCGGAGATACCAATCTCGCTGGCCACTGGTCATTGTGAGCTGCTTTGATGCCACTCATGTCCGCATGTCCGATTTTGTTTGCGACGTCAGCAAATGTACACGATGGTCCTGCCTGAATGATCTGCGTCACTCCTGTATTCCTTGCACATGAGTGTCAGTTTCCAAGCCGCCTGTAGGATCCTGACTGATGAGGCGCGGCGTGGATAAACGGCCTGACTGATCGACTAACTCTCCCAATCTTCCAGGGCAATTGAGAAGATCCATTCCCTGCCGAAGAGTTGCAGGGAAGCTGTGTGAAGCATCCCACTGGGCGATACGGGAGTCCGACCCTTTGCCTGCCACGCTCACGGATGGCTTTGAAGCAGATGGAGTCGATTTCTTGCGGCAGGCTGCTCGGCAGCTTGTTGTTTGGGCATCCTTTGCGTTTGTCTGTCAGTTTGCTTTACGAATTTTCGTACTCGTAATGCGCAGTGTTGCGCGACACGCAAGGAAGATGTATTTGCCAAGATCCCGGTCCGCGGCCACGCTATGATTTGCGTTGCGGTGCGCACCACGCGGCTGGCTTGTCTCAGCTTCACGCAAGCCGTGCTTTCCAGGGTACCAGATGCTTCCGCGCAAATTTGTGCGGAAGCGCTGTGCCGGTTTGTGTGCGCCAAGGACCTTGGCAAGATGCGCACCATGTGCAAACGCGTGGCCTTTGTAGAAGTTTTCAGGCACGGCGCGGCAGAGGAGGCCCGAGTTGGCGACAGGCTGAACACTCCATCTCAGAACAAGCTGCGCTCTTTGGTGCTTGAGTGTGTCGTTGAAGGGGTTCGCGCTGGCATCCAGACTGGTTAAAGCATATGTCGCACGGCATGGCGCAGCTGGAGGCGCGTTTGGAACAAGAAGCTGCGGAACGCCAAGCGGCCGCTGTCTTGGAGACGTTTCCGTATCAGAAAGCTCCTTTCAATTTGCCGGACAAGGGCGAGGAGCCTCTCCGAGGCGATTTCACGCCAGCGCAGGTGTCTTTGCCGTCTTTGGACCGCAGCGAACCAGGCCGTGATGAAAGGCTTCTGCTTGATGTCCATGCAGCTCTTAACAGGCCGCAAAGTGATTCGCACCCACAGCTTTTGGAGGCTCATGATGAAACGCGTGGTTTGGGGCTTTCTGGAAGCTCCCCGTGGTCCTGCCGAGCGCAGCAAGAGCAGAAGCAGCCACGAGGCATCGACCCCGGCTTTGTCTTCCGAGCATCAAGTCTTGGTCACGGACATACAAATGCCTGATGGTGGCACTCGACTGCGCAGCACGTCCTTCCACGAGGACTGTCTGCATCGAGGTAGTCAAGAGCCTCTGAGTTCTATGTCGTTTTACGTGTGTGCAATGCATGTGGTTTGCATTCACGTGCGAGACTCTGGTCACACCAGCTACGGCGAGTTTTTTTCGTGGAGCGCTACTCCAAGTCCAAGACGCACGTGCAAGTTTTGCAGCGAGCCTCGCACGGTTCCCAACAAGTCCAAAGATGCTCGCGTGCGCGCCGCAGCGCAGCTCGCGCTGTGCAAGCCGCATTGCTGCGCGAACGCCGACCTTTGTGGCAAGGCTGATGCCGTCGCTTACTTTCGCGGTCTGGATGTCTTGCAGGAGTGGAAGGAGCGTGCTCTTACCAAGCCGGGCGCTTCCGTAGAAGCCCTCGACGACGAGGCACCGACCCGCGTCGGGAGGTGCGGGCAGTCTGCGGAGAAGATGTTCCCGGCCGCGAGGAGCAGACTCGCGCTGGGGTCGGCAAGCGGCAAGTCTGCGGCGAAGAGGCTGCGACCCACGTCAGCTTTGAGTTACAAGATTCTCGCGCAAGCGATGTCACAAAGAAGCGAAAAGCTGTTGGGGCTGCCTCAGAGGTATCCCTCACGTTGCCATCTGGATTGCGACTTTGCGAAGAGCCAGTGGCGACCGCGACCAAAGCTTTTTGTCAGCGACAGCTTCGAGTAACGCCTGTTATAGCAGAAGCAGGCTCGGGATCTAAGTCGTGCGCCGGTTTTGTGCTATGTCAGTTCACAGCTGCAGTTGGGGGCTCTTTGGAGATTTTTCCCGGAAGCATTGCGAAGGGTTCTTCTTCTAAAAGCGGCTGCCAACTTCACCTGCCAACTTCTCATGCCAACTTGTCGAGAGTTACTTCACCTGCCAACTTCTCATGCCAACTTGTCGAGAGTTACTTCACCTGCCAACTTCTCATGCCAACTTGTCGAGAGTTACTTCACCTGCTAACTTCTCATGCCAACTTTTTGAGAGTTACTTCACCTGCCTACTTCTCATGTCAACTTTTCGGCTGTTATCTCATTCTACTAAAAGCACAAGCTAATTTGTCGGGTGTTACTTCACTATCCTAAAAACACAAGCTAACTTTTCTGTTCTACCTTCACTTCTCGACTCTTAATTCTTCTTCTTTTTATGGCGGGGTAGGCCCGACGGGAGCTTACGAAACGCACCCCTCTGCGGAGATCGTGCGTGTCGAAGCGCTCTCGCTGTGGCGCCGTGCGAATTTGTCTTGAGCCCGGAACCCTCTGCGGAGATCGTGCGTGTCGAAGCGCTCTCGCTGTGGCGCCGTGCGAATTTGTCTTGAGCGCGGCGAACCCTCTGCGGAGATCGTGCGTGTCGAAGCGCTCTCGCTGTGGCGCCGCGCGAATCTGTCTTGTTCGCGGCGAACCCTCTGCGGAGATCCTGCGTGTCGAAGCGCTCTCGCTGTGGCGCCGTGCGAATTTCTGTCTGTGACGCTCGTGCGAATTTGTCTTGACCTTGGCGACCCTCTGCGGAGATCGTGCGTGTCGAAGCGCTCTCGCTGTGGCGCCGTGCGAATTTGTCTTGAGCATGGCGAACCCTCTGCGGAGATCGTGCGTGTCGAAGCGCTCTCGCTGTGGCGCCGTGCGAATTTGTCTTGACCTTGGCGAACCCTCTGCGGAGATCGTGCGTGTCGAAGCGCTCTCGCTGTGGCGCCGTGCGATTTTCTTGCTCGCGAAACGGCTTTTGGAAGTTGTCTCGTGGTGCGCGCGCCTGCTTTCGCAATCCCGCGGTCCCGGGTTCGATTCCCCCCTGGTCCGCGGCAGCTCCGGCTTGAAAATCGCAGCTTTTAAGTACAAACGTAGTACGCGGAGCGTGCTCCTGCAGCTCCGGCTGGAAAATCGCAACTTTTAAGTACAGACGTAGTACGCGGAGGCTGCTGCAGCTCCGGCTGGAAAATCGCACTTTTTAAGTACAGACGTAGTACGCGGAGCGTGCTCCCGCAGCTCCGGCTGGAAAATCGCAACTTTTAGATACAAATGGCTGGAAAATCGCAACTGTAAATTGCAAATGTAGCACGCGGAGCGCCTCCGCCGCTCCAGCTTTTTGAGGGTTAATTACTTCACCTGCCAGTTTCTCATGCCGAAACTTCGAGAATTACTTCACCTGCCAGCTTCTCATGCCACCTTTTCGAGAGTTACTTCACCTGCCAACTTCTCGTGCCAACTTTTCGAGGAGTTACTTCACCTGCGAGCTTATCATGCCAACTTTTCGAGAGTTACTACACCTGCGAGCTTCTCATGCCAACTTTTCGAGAATTACTTTACCTGCCAACTTCTCATGCCAACTTTTCGAGAAATACTTTACCTGCCAACCTCTCGTGGCAACTTCACCTGCCAACTTTTCGAGAATTACTTCACCTGCCAACTTCTCATGCCAACTTTTCGAGAAATACTTTATCTGCCAACCTCTCGTGGCAACTTTTCGAAAAATTACTTCACCTGCCAGCTTCTCATGCCAACTTTTCGAGAGGTACTTCACCTGCCAACATCGCCTGCCAACTTTTCGAGAGTTACTTCGCCTGCCAACTTCTCGCGCCAACTTTTCGAGAATTACTTCGCCTGCCAACTTCTCATGCTAACTTTTCGAAAGTTACTTCACCTGCCGGCTTCTCACGCCAACTTTTCGAGAGTTACTTCACGCGCCATCTTCTCGTGCCAACTTTTCGAGAATTACTTCACCTGCCAGCTTCTCACGCCAACTTTTCGAGAGTTACTTCACCTGCCAACTTCTCATGCCAACTCTTTGAGAGTTATTTCACCTGCCAACTTCTCATGCCAACTTTTCTCTTGAGTTACTTCGCCTGCCAACTTCTCATGTCAACTTTGCGAGAATTACTTCACCCGCCAACTTTGCCAGCCAACTATTCGAGAGTTACTTAACCTGCCAGCTTCTCATGCCAACTTTTTGAGAATTGCTTTGCCTGCCAACTCCTCATGCTAACTTTGCGAGAGTTACCTCACCTGCATCAACTTGCCTCTATGCTTCCGGGCCACTCGTCGTCTAGTTTTTTCACCGGCTGGATGATCCAGAGGTCTGCATCGAGCTTGTGGCAGGCGGCGTCGAAGCGTTGCGACTAGCCCAAGAGCAGATCGCTACGAACTTGGAGATGATGGGCGGCACCCATTGGGCTGACCATGTGGACCTTCAATTGCTCGGCCAAGACATGCAGGTGGGCTTTTGTTTGTTTGGGCAACGTTCCCTTGGTTTCACACAAGGTGTTATGCATCGATACATGCAGGAGCTGTTTCGGCCGCGTGTCTGGATCTGCTTGCACTATTTACAGGACCGACACTTCCAAGTATTGTTTTTGAATCAAGGCGAGGAGCATCGATGTTTTTATTTGGATAGTGAATTTCCTTCAGCTTTGCGAGAGGCTATGGGGCTGCCGCAATGAAAAGTTTAGACGCAGACATGACTGGTGGACCTACTAAACCCTAAAGCCCTAAAACCCATGAACCCTAAAGCCCCCAAACCCTAAAACCCATAAACCTTAAAGCCAGTAAGCCCTAAGCGTGCTCCGACGCTTCAAAAGCTGCTCCCGCGCGGCAAACGCGCATGCTTGTGAAACCACTTGTAGGAGCGCAGCGTTGGAGCAGGATCCCGTGGCAGGTGCAGTACTTTGAGCGACCACGTGCTCCTGTGAGATCAGAATCGGCTGGAGTGCTCGCGTGTGACGGTGAGTCCCAAACCACGTGCTCAGGTGAGGCCCAGACCGGAAGAGCGTAAGAAAAAGAAGCACGTTTAGTGATCCTTGTTCGAGTAGATGAACGTGAATGTGCTACCCAAGAGTTTGCGTCATTTCAGCATTGCCTGCCGCGACTGTCGTAGCGTGAGCGCGCATGCGCCGTTGACCCAGATCGTCATGAGTCGTTTGACCATGACCACGTGGGGCAGCTTTTTTTGTGGACAGGGTTGACTCTGTTTACCTACGCTGTTTCTCCGCTTATGGTCGGAGAGAGCACCACGATTCCTGCCACCAACAATGCTAGTTTGTGGGAGGAAGATGAGTTGACCTCCTTGTGACGAAGGGGGCCACACTGTCTCCGAGGGAGAAGATAATTAGCTTACCGCTGGTGGCTGCGACCCCACGAAGATTGGCTTGCGTGCTTTCCTCTGTTTTTGAGCAGCGTAGCATATCCTTTACATGGTATCCATTGGACGGGGCCAAAGAAAAGGAAGCACGCGTGGCGACCCTTGTTCCAGTGTCTGACTTTGCGTCACTTCAGCATTGCGTGCGCGCTTGACCCAGGCGCAGCTAGCAGTCACCACTGCCGTCCTTAGCAAGACACGCCCTTGGCTCAGCTTAGTCGTGACGCGCAGAGGCAACTTCTAGCTACATGACAATCTCTTGCATGGACTTTGTAGAATGTCGGTCAGCGAACTTTTTGGCTCTGGGAGTGAGTTTGGAGGCCATCCAGTCAGCTTTCCGCTGGTGGCGCGGATTGTTGGCTTCTGCGCTCATGTCTACTCGCTCACGCCCAAGCCAGGGAGGAGATCCGCGCCTCCCGAAAGAATGGGAGGGCGGCTGACTTAGAAGGCGAAGCGGGGTGCTCGGTGGTGTTTAGAACGCGCCGGCAGGCAGGATAAAAGGTTTCTGGAGGCTGTTTTTTCCCGAAAGCATGGCGAAGGGTTCTTCCGCTGGGTTCACTTGAGTTGTTCTCATGAGAGTCATTACAAGGTGTCATTGCAAGGAATCATCATCATGAAAGTCATTGCCAGGAGTCATGGCAAGGAGTCATGGCAAGGAGTCATTGCAACAAGCCATTGCAAGGAGTCAGTGCAAGGCGTCATTGCAAGGAGTCATTGCAAGGAGTCATTGCAAGGAGTCATTCCAAGGAGTCATGGCAAGGAGTCGGAGTCATTGCAAGGAGTCATTGCAAGGAGTCATTGCAAGGAGTCATGGCAAGGAGTCATTGCAAGGAGTCATTGCAAGGAGTCATTGCGAGGAGTCATTGCAAGGAGTCATTGCAAGGAGTCATGAGCGTCATTGCAAGGAGCCAAGTGCATGGAGTCAAGTGCATGGAGCAAGAAGTGCAAGTTGCAAGTGCAAGGAGTCAAGTGCAAGTTGCAATGCAAGGAGTCAAGTGCAAGTTGCAAGGCAAGGAGTCAAGTGCAAGTTGCAAGTGCATGGAGTCAAGTGCAAGTTGCAAGTGCGAGGAGTCAAGTGCAAGTTGCAAGTGCAAGGAATCAAGTGCAATTGACTTGCGAGGAGTTAAAATCTCTTCTTAGGGCGGCGGGGTAGTGCCGACTCTGCGGGGATCGGCGTGGTCGAGGTGGAAAAACTCGAGGTTTTTTGCGATTTCTAAAGTTCCAGCGCGACCCTCTGCGGGGATCGAGGTGCAAAAACTCGAGTTTTTTGCGATTTCTAAAGTTCCCGCGCGATTCTCTGCGAAGATCGGCGTGGTCGAGGTGCAAAAACTCGAGGTTTTTTGCAAAAACTCAAGGTTTTTTGCGATTTTGTTTGGGCTCGCGCAACCCTCTGCCTGGTCAAGGTGCAAAAACTCTGTCTTGTGGTTTGCTCCCGGGACCGGCGGGTCGCGGGTTCGATTCCTCCCTGGTCCGCGGGCGGGCGTTGCAAGATGCAACTTGCGCAGAGCAACTTACGCAGAGCAACTTGCACAGAGCAACTTGCACAGAGCAGCTTGCACAGAGCAACTTGCAGGGAGCAACTTGCACGGAACAATTTGCACAGAGCAACTTGCAGGGAGCCACTTGCAGGGACCAACTTGCACGGAGCAACTTGCGCGGAGCAACTTGCACAGCGCAACTTGCGTAGAGCAACTTGCGCAGACCAACTTGCAACGACCAGTTTGCGCAGAGCACCTTGCCTGGTGCTGTCTCGCGCTTGCTTCACGAATGCTTCGTGGAGGGAAAAGAACGCATCCTGCAGCGTTGGGCCGGCCTCGCTTGCGATGTTATGCTTTCGGGCCAACCGTGGTCTAGTTTTTGATGTCTTCGGGAAAGCCAATTTGCTTGCGGCGTCCAGGACCGCAATGTGGCATGGTACGCCCGTGGAGACCCGAACGCCACGCTGGGTACCGTCACTTTGCAGACCCCTTGGGGCGAGAGCGTGGAAACGCGCCAGCGGATGGCAGAAGCAGGCGCTGCCCGGCTATGCGAATGGCTGCAACGCTATTGCGTGCACGCTGAGATGGAGCAGGAGAGCGGATGGGTGGACGAAAAGCTGTTGCAGGCAGCCTTTGAAGATGTCAAGCAGAGGACTACTTGGGTGCCGGAGTACCACCACGGCGCTATCATTCGCTGGTGCAAGCAGCTACAGCGTCGTTGCCTCGTGTCACTCATGTAAAAAAACGATTTGTGTCGCTTCAGCTCGGCTTCTCTCCGCTGGTCGAGCCGTTGGATCCTTGACCACGCCCGCGGCGGTGGCTCTGAGCCCCCGCTCCGGCGTGGACAAGGTTCCGACCGACCCCCCAAGTGTAGAGCAGGCTTCGGCGGCAAAAGTTCCGTTTTCTGAGCGGCAGCGGCGAGCTTGCGAGGGACCATGGAAGCCACGAAGAAGAGCCCGTCGCCAACAGGCAGATTTGCCAGACCGTGTCGCTTGCTGAAGCAGAGGACTTTATCGCGATTCCAATCAGACAGTCGGTCAATCGTGTTGAGGATGTAAAGCCATTGTGAGCTGCGTTGCGACCCTGTTGCCCTGCAGGACTCACGCGGAGCTCTCGTCGCGTACTGGCGAATACTGGGTGCGATCCGCAAGAAAGGTCACAGCCATTGTGGGATGGTCTCGGCAGAGTACCATGAACAGGTTCAGCTTGTTTCAGGACAGGCCTCTTCCGTAAGCTTGTCTCATTTCGTTCATTCAGATTGCAGTTATGCACTTGCAGGACTGGCTTCGACTTCGAGGTCTCCAGCAACATGTGCGCGAGGTGCCCAGGCAAAGTCCGTTTCCGGCAGACGGGGTTCGGTACCATGCCATCAAGCAGCGCTGGCTCTTGGGTATACGGCTTATGGAGCGTTTTGGCTGCCGGGTTGATCTCCTCTGACGACACTGGCAAAGGTCACGAGTTCTGGCTGGCCGGAGTGTATTGCTCTCCGCTGCTAAAGACAGCTTACTGGTAGCTTCGACGTGTCTTTTTCACTCCATTTGCATGACTCGCAGATTGACCTTGTCGTTCAACCGCTGGTGGCTTCGACCCCGCGGATTGTCGGCTTCTGCGCTCATGTCTACTCGCTCATGACCGTGCCTTTTTCGGTTCATTTGGATGCCTCGCAGACTAACCTTGCCGTTCAACCCGAGCAGGTTCCGCTGGTGGCTTCGACCCCGCGGATTGTCGGCTTCTGCGTTCATGTCTACCCGCTCATGACCGTGCCGGTTGCGGTTCATTTGGATGCTGAGCAGATCGACCTTGCCGTTCAACCCGAGCAGGCTTCAGCGCGTGCGATGTGTGAAGGTATTGCGCTTGGTCACTTCACTGTCCCTGCGAAACTCAAGACCAACGTGATCCAATCGGTTGCCGAGATTTTCTGGGGAGCCAGGACGACCTCATGCGCTTGAAACCAGGGCGATGGCTGTTTGTTCAAGTGGACACAAGATTGCCTTCACGTCTCGCGAAAAGGGTGGATCGAATGAGGAAGGGAATTTGAGAGATCACTGGCGTGTCGGTGACATGAATGTGACCAGCAACAGGGTTGAAGTTCTGCGGGTGCATCTTGAACCGATGACCTCGTACTTTCACCCGAGTGATACACCACTGCCGCTGAGGGCGACATCGGCGGTTCCTGTGGGCCGACGTCATGAGCCGTTTGACCATGTTGACTCATGGACGGTTACAGAAAGACATGTGGGACAGCCTTTTGTGGACAGGATTCACTCTGTTTACCTACGCTGTTCCTCCGCCCATGGTCGGAGAGAGCATCACGATTCCTGCCACCAACAACGCTAGTTTGTGGGAGGAGAATGAGATTGACCCACCTCCTGACGAAGGGGGCCAGACTGTTTCCGAGGGAGAAGATAGTTAGCTTTCCGCTGGTGGCTGCAACCCCATCGCGCGTTTGCGAGCTGAGGCTTTGTGCCTGTGTAAAAGCTCTGCAGATGGCACGTTGCGCTCGTCTATGATAGTGCTCGCTTTGCACTGAGGCAGCGGCAGCAGCGCCTGGCAGTCGATTTGCTTGCTGCGGGTGTTCCAGGCTGGCTTTGTTTCTGCTTTTGCGCATACAGCGTGGCATGCAAGGTTTGTCCACTGCCTGGCAAGCATGTTGTCAAGACCGCGCTCCTGCCATGTCTCAGCACTTGTTCGTAGCGGTCACAGAAGACCAGTGGCGTAAGGCAACTGGCGAAGGCGCGCTGGCCGTTTGGGCGTTAGCCACGGATCAAGGCATTGCCCGTTCGACCTGCCTGCCTTGCTGGCGCAGCCAAGAGCAAGCCATGCTGGCTTTCTTTCGGAATGTGAACCGGCAAGGCTTCGGGGTGACGGAGGATGACCGGCCAATCGGGCGGTTGCCGACTGGCGGCCGAGTTTGGACAAGGCCAGCTTGGACGGCCAGGAGTCGGCCCCGGCAGACGCTACGCTGGCGAGTTCCTGGCTGGATGGCTGGCTGCTCTATTTGGAGGTTCATCCGGACACGCTCTGGCAACTGCGGCGAGCCGACATTCTGGGGCCAGACGATGGCAATGGCAGATTGGAGCTCTATGGTGCTTTACCGCTTGCCGCGGAAGGCAACCAGATCAAAGGTTCCCCCTTCGAGTACCAGCCTTTGCCTTTTCAGCACTGGCTCGATTTGTCGCTCCCCGAACTTTTTCTACCGCGCCTCTGGCCGCTGCGGCGACCGCGACTTCCGGCCGCTGGCCTGCAATTATGCAACTGTCTTTGCAGTGTCATCCACGTTTAGACTTGTTGGTGTGTCAGCCTTGTTGGAGAAAACACTATTGTTTTTACAATCGAGCATCGTTGCTCGAATCTCCCTAGGCCTACGTGTGTTCATCCCGCAGGGAACCGAACCACGATGCGCCTGCGGATCTGGCTTGCGGTCACTGTCTCCTGAGGCGCGCTAAAGTTTTTGGGCAACTTTGACGAGCCACCGTCGGTTAGAGGCCGCAGGCCTTTTTGACGAGTAGCTGCTGCAGGAGGCTCTGACCCCGCGGCGCCAGGCGAGCGAAAGACCCGCGAAAAATAAAAACGCAGACCTAAACGCGCAATTGCGTTAGCCACCTAGGATGCAAGCTTCGATTTGATGCTTTGCTTTTTACCTGCCAGGATCCGACTGCGAACTGTCGCGCCAGGCACTGAGATTGTGACTGACCACACATGTCGCTCGCGCAGTCTTTCGAGGAGCGCGCAGCCATCATCGCGCGAGCTGTAGACTGTATGTTCCCGTGCGGTGGCAAAATAAGTGTCCCAGCTGCGCGGCGCTCTTGAAAGCAAAAGGCGCTCACGTGTCCGCATTCGGGTTCGTGGCTTCTATCAGGTTTTGGCCACAAAACCAGGTAATGCCTTGCCTTGTAACCTTGTCGTTTTCCAAAGTCTTCTCAATCTGTTGTTGGCCAACTGATTCTCTGATTCAGCAGTTGGGCGGCGGTGATTGTCGCGTGGAGCCCTGACCAGTTCCGATCAGTCATCTATTTTTGTCCACAAAACCAGGTAATGCCTTGCCTTGTCACCTTCTTGTTTCTCCAAGTCTTCTCCACTTGTTGCTGAGCATTCAGAATGGTGAAAAGGAGTTTCAATTGATTCTCGGTGATTGTCGCGTGGAGCTCTTACCAGTTCTGATCAGTCATCTTTTCTTTGTCCACAGAGCAGGTAATGCCTTGCCTTGTCACCTTCTCGTTTCTCAAAGTCTTCTCAATTTGTTGCTGCGCATTAAGAAGGGTCAAAAGGAGTTTCAAGTGATTCTTTGATCCAGCAGTTGGGCGGCGGTGATTGTTGTGTGGAGCCCTTACCAGTTCCGATCAATCAGTTTTTGTCCACAAAACCAGGCAATGCCTTGCCTTGTCACCTTCTTGTTTCTCCAATTTCTTGCTGGTGAAAAGGAGTTTCAACTGATTCTCTGATGGGCGTCGGTGATTGTCGCGTGGAGCCCTTACCAGTTGTGATCAGTCATCTTTTCTTTGTCCACAGAACCAGGTAATGCCTTGCCTTGTCACCTTCTCGTTTGTCAAAGTCTTCTGAATTTGTTGCTGAGCATTAAGAATGGTCAAAAGAAGTTTCAATTAGTTCTCTGATTCAGCAGTTGGGCGGCGCTGATTGTCGCGTGGAGCCCTGACCAGTACCGATCAGTCATCTTTTGTTGTCCACAAATTGCAGGTAATGCCTTGCCTTGTCACCTTCTCGTTTCTCAAAGTCTTCTCAATTTGTTGCTGAGCATTAAGAATGGTGAAAAGGAGTTTCAACTGATTTTTTGATTCAGCAGCTGGGCGGCGGTGATTGTTGCGTGGAGCCCTTACAGTTCTGACAAGTCATCTTTTTTGTCCACAACTAAGAATGGTCAAGAGGAGTTTCAACTGATTTTTTGATTCAGCAGTTGGAGGGCGGTGATTCTCGCGTGGAGAAATTACCAATTACGATCAGTTATCTTTTTGGTGCACAAAAGAAGGTAATGCTTTGACTTGTCACCTTCTTGTTTCTGAAAGTCTTCTCAATTTATCACTCATCTTTTCTTGTCGGTAATGCCTTGCCTTGTCACCTTCTCGTTTCTCAAAGTTTTCTCAATTTGTTGCTGAGCATTAAGAATGGTCAAAAGGAGTTTCAACTGATTCTCTGATTCACAATCATCTTTTTTTGTCCACAAAACCAGGCAATGCCTTGCCAAGCACTTATCGTTGCTCAAAGTCTTCTCAGTTTGTTGCTGAGCACTTAGAATGGTGAAAGGGAGTTTCGGCTGATTCTCTGATTCAGCAGTTGGGCAGTGGTGATTGTCGCGTGGAGCCCTTATCAGTTTTGATCAGTCATCTTTTCTTTGTCCACAAAACCAGGTAATGCCTTGCCTTGTCACCTTCTCGTTTTTCAAAGTCTTCTGAATTTGTTGCTGAGCATTAAGAATGCCAAAACGAGTTTCAACTGCTTCTCTGACTCAGCAGTTGGGCGGCGCTGATTGTCACATGGAGCCCATACCAGTTCTGATCAGTCATCCATTTTCCCGAAAGCGTAGCAGAAGGGTTCCCGTTTAGAGGTCAGGGGTCTGGGGGTTAGGACGTGACCAGAAGTCGTTGATTTACGTCCTCAAGCGTCCGTATGTGTTCGCGAGTGCCGTGGTGAGCCTTAGGAGGGCTTGCGGCCGCTTTGCCCGAAAGTTGCACTGCAGGTCTCCAGCGAAACATGCACAAAAAAAAGCGTTCGAGTTGCTTTGACGCAGTTGCCGATGATCGTGTCTGGGGAGGCGCCCCGCAGGGGGCTTCGGCGTTTTGATGGGGAATTTTCAAGCATCAGGGGTGGGCTCCGAGTGGGCTCCTGGTGGGCTCCAGCTACTTTGCTTGGAAATTTTCAGGTATTGACGGCGGGCTCTACGCAAGTTCCCTGGCGGGCTCCTGCTGGTTGCCGTCTGTTTGCCTTCAACTTTTCATTAGCAATCCCGCCTTGTTGCTGAGGCATTTTCAGGGCTTGCGGGTTTTGCTTGGATATTTTGATTGAGGAGTGTCCTCGGGTGTGGGCTGCGAGCATTTTGTTTGGACAAGTTTCACGCTCTGATTGAAAGGAGGCTTGAGTTTCCAGCTGTAGTTGCGGAAATTTGTGTTTGTGAAACTCCCGCCCTGATGCGGTTTTGCGCATGCGTGAGTCCCTTTCAGCAATGTTTGGGGTTTTCTTTTTCTGGTGTGTTAATCCTGTTTGAATCTTTGGCCGCGTTGCCATTTCTGCTTCAAGCCTTTTGGGGGACCTTTTTTGAAGCAGGCCCCGCATCAGATGCAGGAAGAGAGGCTGGACACGCGTTGTCAGCTTCCGTGCATCTTTGGGCCTGCACCACCTTTGAGCAACTAGCTTTTTTCCTGTCTGGTTCCCCTGTTATTGGCTTGAAGCAGTGAACAGGATTCTAACGTGGGATGGCCATGTGCATGTCACGCACTGTTGTATGCATTTCCTGGCAGCGGTTGTTTCCGTCGCGCCTGTGTGCCGCCGTGTTCTGTCGCAATTGAACTTTCCCAAGACTTTCGCATCGGCGTGAGCGCAAACGCCGTTTTTTGGAGGGTGTCCGGCTCAAAAAGTTGCAGGGACGACCTTCGCGCCCTAGCCGTTTCAGCATGCCGTCTGAGGCGGCAGACCGCCAGCTTCGCCGCCAAGCGATCCGCGCCTTTTGTCGTTTGGGCGAAAACAGGCGAGACTCCGGCAAGGAAACCGTGGAGGAGCTGAGGGGTGCCATTGGTCTCTGGAACCAAAACAGCCCAATCGCACGTCTTGTGCCACCTTTACCCGGCGCTGGCAGAGATCAGGGTGGAGAGGCGGCGAATCAAGGTGGTGACGGCGCAGGTGGTGGCGCTGCCGAGCGGCCACGTGTTCATGCTGCTGACATCCAGCTAACCTTCAACCATGACTGGTGTCAAGGTGACGGAGTGGATGTTTGGTTTGCAGGACGGGGGCAAGAGCTGGTCCAGCGGCTTCTCTCTTGGGCCAGAGAAGAGTTTGCGTCAAGATTTGCCCCCAATCGTGTGGCGCACACGTCCTTGACGATTGAGCAGAGCATCTCCAGTCATCAGCCGCGGGTACATGTCTACTGCCAATTCAGCTTTGCCCGTCGCATCGACCCTACGCGCCTAGGCTGTCTGGTTCTAAAGGGTGTGACATTTTCCTTGCCAAGAGTTCGCCGACCAACATCTAAGGAACTACGACTGCTTCAAGTTTGGTGGCCTGCGGCCGCACGTGCGGTGCAACCATGCCAGGGGGCGAGACGTAGAAGTATCCCGAGCAAGAGCTCACTTCTACGTTTATTGCAGTAAGGTAGGCTCCTTGTGGAACTTTACTGTGTCCAGACCCTGAGCTGAACCGCCACCTACCAGCGCTACCTTTCGCAGTGCCGCCGGAACTACAGGACGTTTCTTCAAAACGCAGAGGCTGTTTTGGCGGCCTAGAAGTCAGCTGCCTTGCGTCTTGCCTGCAAAAACAACGTGTCAGTTTGTCAACCCGGCCTAAGGAAGACATTCCAGGAGAAGGTTGTGGAGGTGCTCTCGAGAACGCGCCTGCCGTTTAGAAACGTCAATGACCCGCTCTTCCCGAACCTTCCTCCCTTCCTGGACCAGTTCACGTACGCCCAAGAGTGCCTTGAGCCCAAATTCTTTACGCTTTTTGTGTGGGTGCTGGTAAGTTGGAGAGAACGGTCAACGCAGGCGCCACCGGCTGTACGCGCTCCAGGGCCCCAGCCAGGCTGCGAAGACCAGCTTTGTCAAGAGTCTCTTCAAACGGCCCTTTGTGTTGACTGTCCAGAACGCCACGACTCTCAACCTGCGAGACTTCAAGTATGGCTTTCACGATTGCTTGATCCTGGGCAACCAACACCTTGAAGTTCATTTTGGATTACAGAGCGATCCTTCAATCCAACTTGGACACGCATGTCTTGGGTGACTCTGCCACGAACGTGTACAGCTACACCATCTTTCTCTGGGGCACACCAATCCTCATCACACTTGCGCCTTGGCTGCTGGACAGATGTCTTGCTCGGTCATATGTCATAAAGGCTTGGGGCGTCAACAGCTTTCTGCCGAGGACTGCGATGTGGACGTCGACACGGCAGCAGATCCGCATCGCTGATATGCCAAAGCTGGAGCTCCCGAACTGATTTCGCGCAAGGGACAAAGTGCGCCCTCTTGCTTTGCTGCGACTGGTGATCTTTTGAGCCGTACGCTTTGGGGCCGGGCCAGCGCGCAGCAATCTTTGCGCTTATCCGGCGCCTGTGCTTCCGCGTGACTGATGTTTCTGAGGGTTCCGCAGTGGCTTTCGGTCGTGTGCTGAGCGTTTGGTAGCTTGCGCGCCACGAAAAAAAAGTGCTGACTCCGTCATTGTCTTGCGGGTTGCGCAGGGGTATACTCAGAGATCCTTTGAGCCCTATTTGCGCTTCCGTGTGCGCAGGCGCAGTTTGGTACTGACAGCTGCGTCTTTGGTAGGGGGCCGGCTTTGGGTCACTTGGATTAACACCCCCGAAAAAATGCAGCCTTGTGTGTTTCTCTGCAAGGGTCGTCATGTCCATTGGCTGGAGTTGCTCCGCAAGATTTTGGCTCAGTTTTTCCGTTGTGTCAGATGGAGGGTGCTCCCCAGGCTTGATGGCGATCCTGAGAATGAGGTTATCTTTTACTTGACGTTTCCTTACTCCCGAGTTTGAACTTGTCGTTGCACACATTGTCATGATGGCGCTAGACGAAAGCAAGCTACACTGGAGCGTGCTTATCGTTGTGTCTGTGAATAGCATCCTGACGCACGCGCTGCCCAGGCTAGATGACGATCCTGAGTATGCGGTTTGTAGCCGTGCCCTCAGCTCGCAATATTTTACTTGACTTTTCCTAGCCCGTTGGATTTTTGCAACAGCCGCGGAGGCACCTTTTCACATCGACGTACGATGTCTCTGTGCAACTTGGCTCTGTGAAACGCGGCTCTGCGCAAGTCTGGTTAGTTCCTCACGCAAGTGGTCTGCGCAAGCTGCATTGTTCATGCAAGGCTGTTACGCACCGGTTGCTCTCTGCAAGCTGCTGCACGTAAATGGCTGGACACCTGTCTTCAAACTGTTCTGCGCACGTTGCTCTGTGCAAGTTTCTCTCCGCAAGATGCTGAAATCGACGCACGATGTCTCTGTGCGTCTGGCTCTGCGCAGTTGGCTCTGCGCAAGTCTGCTCAGCGCTGCGCGACTGGCGGGAGCGTGTGGTGGAATCTTTGGCGTCCCAGCTGGCCATTGGGACAGGCGCAGGAGGCAGCGCAGGAACCCCAGTCGCTCGCTGGAGCCTTTCTCTGGATGAGCGCCTATGCTCTGTGGATGGCAGTCAAAGCCCGGTTCCTGACTCTTGGTGCGTCGGGTGCTGTGGCGCATTGTGCTGTGCTTGAGCTCCAGACCCGCCTCATCGAGGCTGACGCCGTGAGCAAGGACAAGCATGGCCTGAATCTATGGGGCGAACTGCGCATGGAGGGCAAGGTCAGCGTGGACAAGCGGCAGATTCGGTCCGAGCCGCTGGCTTTCAAAGTGGGTTCAGCTGTTGATTTGCCCTAAGATGTACTTCAAGCCGGCCCAAGAGGCCCAAGAGTGTCAGCAGCCGGGATGCCTTCGTCAGGAACCGGCCGCTCAGCAGCCGTGGCAGTCTTTCTTCCGGCTTTTAGATGGCCGGTCCGTGCAATCTTTTTTTTCAACTTGGAGATTGAAGCACTCAGTTAGGCTGCTGCGATTTTATAACTGCTGCAACCACGTTACAAACTCTGAGTGCAACTCAGGTGTATTGCTTCGGCGAGAGAAAGCACGGCTCCTCGGTAAGCTGCGCTCGCTGTCTTCTGCGCATGGTGCAGTCTGGCACACTACGCTTGTGAAAGTATCGCAGGAGCCATCGTCCCCGCGTCATGACCTGCTTGGCCAACCTTTGGCTCGATGTTTATCACTATCGATCTTGCTAGAGGCGCGGAAAACATGGAGCGGGGTCAAGTGAGCGTTTTTTTTAAGCGGCGCGGGAGGAGTTGTCCCCGTGCCGTAGACTTTGCGTCGCGAAGCTGAGGGCAAGCGCTCGCGCCGACAGAAATCCTGCTGCAGACCTGGCGGAAAGAATCAAAGAAAGCGCAGACGCTTTTGAGTGACAGTCATCACGCGTCAATGAAGCAAAAAGAAAAACTAGACCACGGTTGGCCCGAAAGCATAACATCGCAAGCGAGGTCGGCCCAACGCTGCAGGATGCGTTCTTTTTCCCTAATAGAAGCATTCGTGAGGCAAGCGCGAGACAGCACCAGGCGGCTCATGGCCTGTTGGCTCATTGAATGAAAGAAAAGCACGCGTCAGCCCGCGCGACGTGACCTTGCTGCGGAAGGCGGAGGCCACGGCAGCAATCCAGGCTGATGCCCTCGATGGCTGGATCGCCAGCGCGCCGCCCGGCTGCCAGCGAGTCCAAGGAGGGAAGAAGCAGGAGCTGGGGCTGATGATGTCATGTTGGAAAGAAGCAAGCTGCCATCAATGCAAGCATGTTTCCAATTAGGGGAAAATGGCTGAAGCCGCTTTGATTTCGAACCAATGCAAACATGAATGCGAATGGAAAAAATCACTGGATAACCCGCAATGGTATTTCAGCCACGCGCCAGGACGCAGCCACTGGACCAGGCGTGTCATGGTCGTGACCAAGCATCAAAAGCACTAATGACAAACACCAACTTCACGCCAGTGAGACACCATCGTCGCCGGAGCCGAAGACTGCTGGGCTCCTGCAAGTGGAGACCCCAACAAAACAAACAAAAACAATAGCCAGAAAGAAAGGATTTAAGACCTGGCCTGCGCGCACAGCTGCTCCACGACAGCGGCAACCAGGTCGGCTTTTGACAGCTGGAAGCCTTCGGCACGCCGCCGGACACCCAGCTGCCGGGCGAGCGCGCGAAGTGGGGCTTGAGCTTTGGCCGCCACCTTTTGCTGGAGCCACGCCTTGCCCTTCTCCGAGAAACCAGCACGAAGCGTCGCCACGACAAGCTCTGCCTCGTCCTGCGATGTCCATGAGATGAGGCAACCCGTCCGTAAGAAACACGACATGAAGCCATCTGGTGCCAACATTTCGGCCATCCGCAAAACATCATCAAACACAATAACGTCAAACACCGACTATGACTTATGACCAAGTCGAGACACCGGCGTCGCCGAAGCCGCAGAACTGCTTGGCTCCCGCCAACAAACATCACAGCAAAACAAACACCAGCAAAACTTTGAGGATTTCGACCCTGGCCTGTGGGCACAGCTGCTCCACGACAGCGGCAACTAGCCTTTGACGCGTTGCTGCCTGCGACCCGCTGGCGCACATCCAGCTGTCGGGCGAGCGCGCGAAGTTGGGGTTGGGCTTTGGCCGCCACCTCTTGCTGCAGCCACGCCAGCCTGAAGCCTAGCTACTTCGAGCTCCAAGACTTCTGCTCGAACCAACTCTCATCCGCATGATGCCACACGACAACCAGCCGTGCGTGTCGCGCCCGTAAATATGCCTCTTGTCACCCAACGCCTCGACCATTTCGTTCATGAACGCGAGCTTCCCGCAACTTCTTTCATGATGAGAACTCCTTGCGTCAAACTCCTAGAGGACGAGTGGCCTGAAAGCGTAACTCGCCACGATGTGCGGCAAACTTGTTTAGCCCCGGCCTGGCACATACGCAAGTTGCTCTGCAAAATTCTTTGCGCAAGTTACTCTGTGCAAGTTGCAGTGTGTGGAAGTTGCTCTGCGCAAGTTGCTCTGGGCAAGGTGCTCTGCGCAAACTGGTCGGTTCAAGTTGGTCTGCGCAAGTTGCTCTACGCAAGTTGCACTGTGCAAGTTGCTCTGCGCAAGTTGCTCCGCGCAAGTTGCTCCGTGCAAGTTGGTCCCTGCAAGTGGGCTCCCTGCAAGTTGCTCTGTGCAAATTGCCCTGTGCAAGTTGCTCCCTGCAAGTTGCTCTGTGCAAGCTGCTCTGTGCAAGTTGCTCTGTGCAAGTTGCTCTGCGTAAGTTGCTCTGCTCAAGTTGCTCTAGGCAAGGCGCTCTGCGCAAACTGGTCGGTGCAAGTTGGTCTGCGCAAGTTGCACAACTTGCTCTGCGCAAGTTGCTGTATGCAAGTTGCATCTTGCGACGCCCGCCCGCGGACCAGGGAGGAATCGAACCCGCGACCCGCCGGTCCCGGGAGCAGGACGAGACAACTCCTGAGGACCAGTTCGAACAACAAAAATCGCAAAAAAAACCTCGAGTTTTTGCACACCGCAGAAATCGCAAAAAAACATGAGTTTTTGCACCTCGACCACGCCGATCCCCGCAGAGGGTCGCGCGAGCCCAAACAAAATTGCAAAACACCTCGAGTGTTTGCACCTCGACCACGCCGATCCCCGCAGAGGGTCGCGTGAGCACCGCAGAAATCGCAAAAAAAACCAAGAGTTTTTGCACCTCGACCACGCCGATCCCCGCAGAGGGTCGCGCGAGCCCAAACAAAATCGCCAAAAACGTCGAGTTTTTGCACCTCGACCACGCCGATCCCCGCAGAGGGTCGGTTTTCGTGTAGTGTCGTCGGCGCTACCCCGCCGCCCTAAGAAGAGATTTTAACTCCTCGCAAGTCAATTGCACTTGACTCCTTGCACTTGCGACCTGCGCTTGACTCCTTGCACTTGCAACTTGCACTTGACTCCATGCACTTGCAACTTGCACTTGACTCCTTGCACTTGCAACTTGCACTTGACTCCTTGCACTTGCAACTTGCACTTGACTCCTTGCACTTGCAACTTGCACTTGACTCCATGCACTTGCAACTTGCACTTGCAACTTGCACTTAACTCCGTGCACTTGCAACTTGCACTTGACTCCATGCACTAGGCTCCTTGCAACTTGCAATGACTCTCATGACTCCTTGCAATGACTCCTTGCAATGACTCCTTGCAATGACTCCTTGCAATGACTTCTTGCAATGACTCCTTGCCATGACTCCTTGCAATGACTCCTTGCAATGACTCGTTGCAATGACTCCTTGCAATGACTCCTTGCCATGACTCCTTGCAATGACTCCTTGCAATGACCTGCTTGCAATGACTCGTTGCAATGACTCCTTGCAATGACTCCTTGCAATGACTCCTTGCAATGACTTTCATGATGATGATTCCTTGCAATGACTCCTTGCAATGAGTTTCATGATGATGATTCCTTGCAATGACACCTTGCAATGACTCTCATGAGAACAACTCAAGTGAACCCGGCGGAAGAACCCTTCGTTATGCTTTTGGGAAAACGTGGCCGGATTGCAATCACGCTCGCCAGGCTGCTCTTGCATACGGAGTCTGGAGCTCGGCTTTCATGTCATTCTCGCAGTGTGGCTCTAAACTGCTGCAGCGGCCATTGTTCGGGCAGTTGCGTGATACTCTGTGGCGGGCGCTCGCGTGCTTTCGAGGCAAGGTTCCAATGTTCTTCCATGCCTTCAGATTGACGCAGGAGGCAGCGACCCCGTGTCCTGTACTGTTTGGTTATCTCTTGGCTCCAATTTTTGCCAGTCTAGATTCTGCCAGAGCTGCGCTAAACATAGCGCAGGGTCAATTGAACTCTTTTGAAAGCGGCGCAGGAGGCGTCGAGCCCGTGCCGAAGATGTTGTGTGTGCGCACAACCGAGAGTACACGCGTGGCCAACAGAGATCAGTGCGGAGATATGCCCGAAACAAAAATAGCGCAGCTACATTTGTTAGCAGTCATCCGGTCACCTGATTGGAGGAGGTCGGCTTGCGCGGTGTTTGCGGACTGTAGCTCTTAACTGTTGCAGAGGCGACTACGGATTTGTTTCCGAAGTCAACCATCAGCGCATCGGCCCGGCTCTTATGCGCGACTCTTTGGTCAGCGCTCCATCGTTTTCAAAGCAAACCTTAGAGCCTCCGGCTTTGCCGACATTAACCTCTCCCTTTTCTCTTCCTCCCCTCCTTTTTCCCTCCCTCTCTTCTGTCCTTCCATCCTTTTCCTCTCCTGTCCTTGCCTCCTCTCCCTCCCTCCTCTCCATCCTCCCTCTCTCTCCCTCTGCCTTGTTAAAACTGGTTGCTACTTTTAGTCACAAGTGCAAGTGCTGTAGTGTTCAAACATACAGTCAACCAATGTAGTCTGCAGCTGCCAACCTTTTCACTCATGCGAAGTAGTGTGAGCTCAAGGCCTGCAGTATTGAACATACAGGCAACACAAGTGCAAAGTGAAGCATGTAGTTTGACACGGCCCCTCGGTTAAAAGGGTCTTTGTAGTACCTTTTCAACTGAAGTGCAAAACATGGATTGACAGTGGTGATGAAAACCATTGTTGTTCATCAATTCTACTGTAGTGGCAAAAGGTAGTAACCTGCGCTGAGTAGTTCACGCTGTTCATGGTCCAGCACGATGTAGTGGCGCTGGATGGAATTCGTGAGGCAGTTACTCGACGCAGTTGAGCAGGAGCTCAAGCGTGTAGTGCCCAGTGCTGGGCGCGGTAGGCTTGGACCATCTGTAGTCGACTGTCCAAGGTCGCGTAGTAGTGGGTGAAAAAGGTTGTCATGTAGTTTGGAGTCATCGTCTATCTCAGGGCACGACATATGTTGGTCGTAGTGTCTAAGGAAACGATGTAGTAGTGCCTTGTGGTGTTGGGTAAGGTTGGTCATGGTGAGTAGTGTAAAACCGTAGTAAGGATGGTAGCAATGGCCTTGTGTTGAAAGTCGTGGAGTTGGTCTTGGTTGTAGAGGTAGTGGAGTAGTTCCGGTAGAAGTAGTGGCATGTGATAGTTCCAAATGTAGTTATTTTTGAGGCTGTAGTTGTCGGCGAAGGTAGTCATGTCGTAGTCCACCTTGTAGATGGTTTGTGGATGTTGTGTAGTTGGGAGGTAGTAGTTCTGTTGTACTGACATCATGTAGGAAATGTAGTCTCTGGTGAAGTGGAGAAATTGTCCTGAAGTGAGATACCCCAGGACTGGTTGTTGTCCAATCTGTAGTTGGGTGATGACGTAGTTGGTGTTGTTGCCAGTTGTAGTGTGAAGTGAAGTTGTGTGGTAGTAGTGGACGTTGGCTGCTTCAGGTAGTGAAACGCTGACCAGTGTGGAATTGTAGTGGGGCAAATTTGGGCGTAGGGAGTGTTTTCAGGCAGTGGTGGAGTGGTTGTCTGGTACTCCGTGATGTGTAGTTGTTCCATGACAGTTGCAGGGTTGTAGTAAGCCGTGGCGTGGAGTGATTGAAGTGGTAGTTGGACTCGTTGAAGGTCTGAGGGGGTGGAGTTCCTTGGTCACTGGAGTCGGTAGTGACCGCCACCCCCGGTGTAGTCGCCCTGTCAGGCGTAGTTGGACCACGCGCCATAGACGGCCGTGTGTTTTCGTTGATTTTTCAGCCGGGGGGGGGGGGGAGTGTGGGGTGGGGGGGGGGTGATCTCGGACCCACAGCGTTCATGTTTGTCTTCAGTTTTGGTTCAAATGTACCTTTCCGAGGACGCTCGTCTTGCCTTAGGTCTCGTCCTGATCGTGCGCTGTGCTGGCGCGTCCCCTCTTTTCCGCTGCCACCCAATCCTGGATCCTGTTTTTGCTGTGTGCCCTGAATACCTGGACTCTCTCTTTGACGTAGTGACGCAAACCCCGGACCCGTGTTTGTCGCTCGTGGCGGAGATAGTCTTGCTGCCTCATCGGTTTCCACTGGCCTTTGACTCTCTTGGCCTTTGCTTGCCTGTGCTTTGGTCTGCTTATTGCTCCGTCTTGAGGCGTTCTGCGTGTTTTCCGCCCTCTCGCTTAGTCTCGCTGTCGTCCTGCCTCCACGTTGTCGCGAACCGTCTGCTCGGTGCCCGGCTGCTAGCCGTTCTCCCCGTGCGTGGCCCGGCCATGGCCGCTCAACCTGACGACGCATGTGCTGGACCTTCTTCAGTTCGCTCCGCCGGGCGGTCCCGGACTCCGCCGCTAGCACGTTCTCGGGATCCTTGCCTGCCGTCCCGGACTCCGCCGGACGGATGCAGTCAGCCAGTGGAAGAAAACGTGTTTCCAGGACTGCTCCAGGGTGACACATCAGAAGGTTGTGGCAAGATGGTGGTCGCATCAGTGTGCCGAATTGATATCTTTTGATGAATCGACAACATTTTGTGAAATCGGCAGTTAGTTTGCGGGATTCCGTGAAAGCATGTTGAAGTTGCAATTCTATTGGTGGAAGCACTGGTTTTGCAAATTCCCACTGGAATTGCAAGCACAGAGATTGAAGCAACACACATGCATGAAAAACCATAGGAATATCAATGTGTTTGACCGCTTCGCTGCTGCGAGCATGACCAAAAACCCACGGCCATCTATGGCGCGTGGACCTAGTTGCATCTCCCATCGTAGCATCTGCAGTAGATGGAGCGGCCATGGCTGCCTTGGAATGCAAAATGTAGTGAAACGGGGCAAAACAAAATGAGCGTGAGTAGTAGCTATCAGGCAGGCGGCGCATGCAGACATGTAAAATAAAACAACTGTAGTGTTGACTCAAGCCGCTAAAAGTGCAAGTGAAAATGCATGTAGTTACTGTTACTTACATACCAAAGGTGTCGTGTTACATGTAGCTACTTACATACAAGAAAATGTTCAAAGTCGTTGTTGTTGTTGTTGTTGCTGCTGTTGTTGTTGTTGTTGTTGTTGTTGTTGTTGTTGTTGTTGTTGTTGTTGTTGTTGTTGTTGTTGTTGTTGTTGTTGTTGTTGTTGTTGTTGTTGTTGTTGTTGTTGTTGTTGTTGTTGTTGTTGTTGTTGTTGTTGTTGTTGTTGTTGTTGTTGTTGTTGTTGTTGTTGTTGTTGTTGTTGTTGTTGTTGTTGTTGTTGTTGTTGTTGTTGTTGTTGTTGTTGTTGTTGTTGTTGTTGTTGTTGTTGTTGTTGTTGTTGTTGTTGTTGTTGTTGTTGTTGTTGTTGTTGTTGTTGTTGTTGTTGTTGTTGTTGTTGTTGTTGTTGTTGTTGTTGTTGTTGTTGTTGTTGTTGTTGTTGTTGTTGTTGTTGTTGTTGTTGTTGTTGTTGTTGTTGTTGTGAAACTGTTGTGCTGGTCGTTCGTAGTGCTAAATGCGTATCCCAATGCTCTGGATGAGCCTGTGTAGTGTTTCTTTGCTGATGTATTTGGTAAACAAATCTGCGCTGTTGTGAAGTGTGTTGATCTTGAGGATTCTGATGATGTCGTGCCTTGTCGTGTAGCAATGCTCTTGCCTGCTGTGGAGTCTGTGTGGATGCGTAGGTTTAGCTTGCTGCAAATGGGTTTCAAGTAGGAAGTTTCTGAGGTGTAGTCCCTCATTAACTCCCGTGCAAATGGCGTAGAGGTTGTTCCTAAAGAGATGATGTTGAAACCTGAAATTGATTCCTTGTAGTAGGGCATCCTGCCCAGTCGGCATCGACATGAACGTCGAGATCCAGGATGTTGTTGATGTTTGCTCTGAGTGTTGTTGTTGGTTCTATGGTGAATTTGTAGTGCTTGGTACCGTGCAAGTAGCGTAGTAAATGTTTGACTCTCTTTTGAGAAAGTTCTGTTGGTGCTGTGAGGTCTCGTGCTAGTTCTTTTGTAGAGTATGCAATGTCTGGTCGTGTGTATGCGAACCATTGAAGTTTGCCAGCAATCCTTCTGTACCTTTTGTGTTGTTCGTGGTCAAGAAGTGCTTCATCTGCTATTGTTGGTTTCTAGTGTGCGATTCCTGGAGTGGTCACAGTGTTGCAGTTGGTCATTCCAGACTCCTCGATCATGTTGTCGTCGATGTAGGAGTCCTTTAGTCCGAGGTTGCAGTAGTTGCCGAAGTGGTCGATATTCCTTGCAAGAAATTGTTGTGGTTTGCAAGGTTCGAGCGGTGACTACGTGAGTCACCGGGTTCAAGTCCCAGGAGAAGGGGCGTGGAGTGTGGTTGGACTGCGCCTGGACACGGAAACCGGCCTGGAAAAGGCACGACTGCTCGCAGGGCTCCCGGAAGTGCTGCTGCCGGAACGCAGCGTGAAGTGCTGAGGCTGAGTGGCGTCGTTCATGCCGTTGGCGGACCGAACGTCCTGCATCGCTGCCCTCCTGACGCCCGGAATCCCGGAAGACCGTGTTTTTGAGCACCCAGCCCGTGCCCCGCAAGACCGTAGGCTGCGCCGCCCGCAAGCCCCACGGCCAGACGTAGCCGATGTGCTTGAGCAGGACCTGCTTCTGGACGGCCTGGAAAGTGGAGTCAACCGCAGTCTTGTCTCCAAGTACCAGTAGATTGTCCACGTAGACCATGATGTAGCAGTCGCGAGTCGCATTGGTAGGTTCTGACTTTAGTCTTACAAAGCTGAGCTTTTGTAACACTTCAGACAGGTAGTCCTGCCATGCTTTTGGTGAACTGCGTAGTCCATACATGGCTTTCTTTAGTCGCCAGATTTTGTCCTGTGGTGGACAAAGTTCTTTAGGTGGCCAAAGGTAGACGTCACGGTGTTTTTGCCGTCGTGGTCTTTGGCGATGGGTGCGTATAGAAATGCTGTAGAGACGTCTCCGAGTCGCGCGATCCAGTTTGGTCGTGACATTTGTAGTGCGAGGAGTGTCCGGTGTGTCGTGAACATTGGTGTAGAGGCGTAGACGGAGTCTTCGTCCTCAATCTTCTCCGTGTAGCCTTTTGCGACGATTCGGCTTCGTGCTCCCGGTCCTTTCTTTCTGTGTGCCCATCTTGTAGGTGTCGCTTCTTTTAGGATGTTGTCGTCGACGGTAGACACATCTATTTCGTCGTAGACCTCGTGTAGTTTCATTTGGTTTGACTTGTGTTTCATTCCTTCCAGTAGTTGTGTTTCGTAATAACCTTCGTTGTCGAAGATTATGGGTTGGTCTTCTGGGGTGTCGTTGTTTGTGTAGGGAGTGATGGATGTTCCGTTGGGAAGTGTCACTGCGCTGATTTTCTGTCGTAGTGGTTGTGGTTCTTTGGTTGCTTGTTCCGTTGATCTGATTGTAGTGTCCTTTGAGGTCTTCTGTGCTTTGGTTGGTTACATTACTTCTTCCGCAGTTAAACGTCTTAGTGTTTGTCGAGGTGGTGCTGGTAGTGGTGGATGTTGTCGTCCGGTTGGTGAAATAGCCATAGGACTATCCGGTAGTGGTCGTGAACTTGACGTTGATGTAGACGGAAGCCGTGGAGGTGGTGTAGTGCGTTGTTGTTTGGTTGCGGGTTCCGCAACGATGTCGTCCGTCGCGTTCGTCTGTTGTCCGAAATCTTGCGTAGACCTTCTTTTCTCTGACGGTTGTAGTTGCGTGTCCAACAGTGTTGCGAACGACGGGTTGTAGGTGTTCCGTCGTGGTGCCCATGGTGTGCCGGAAACTTTGTTTAACAGTGCGAGGTCGTATTTCAAGTCTGGTTGTAGTCTCCGTACTGTTCGTACCTTTTGTACGCCTGCTTCCGTTGCGACGTAGTTTTCTCCGGTTTCGGAAAGTTTTCCGAGCCAGATGCATTTCTGCATCCGCAGGTCTGCTTTTGGAAGTTTCTTGTGTTGTGGTGGAAGGTAAAGTAGTGTCTCGCCAAATTCGCAGATTGCTCGCTCGTAGTTTCTTCCCCAGCGGCGTTCAAAGCTTGTGTAGCCGTCTGAGTGGATGACGTAGCGATTTACCGTCCATGCTGCATGTCGTACTATCCAAGGTAGTAGACAGTGCTTCGTGGACATTGTCATGCTGTAGTTGCTTTCAACCTGTGCTTTGACGACGCGTACCTGTCCGAGGAGTGCTCGGTGTAGTCGCTCAACACTTCCTTGACTGTTGCTGCTGTAGGAGGGTGCGTGCCTAGCAGTCATTCAGCCGAGTTTTGCTCCTATAGCTTTTAGAAGTGCGTTGAGTGTGTCTTCGTTGTCGCTTTGTAGCATGCCTTGTGTTCTTCCGCACTCAAAGATGAATGCTTGTAGGTTGTTGACCATGTAGTCCATCATTGATGGTTTGTCCGGGACCATTACTGCCATACACAGTTGTGTAGTAACATCAACTGCTGTCAGTACTGGTGTGGTCTTTGGGTCTTGGCGTGATTTGATGTAGGCGAAGTCTACTTGAGTGACGGGTTGCCGTGATTGTTGTTTCTTGTAGTTGTCTTGGCGTCCTTGGCCTTGAACGCAAATTGGACACCAGTTTTTGTATGGTGGGTGTGTAAGATTGTGTTCTGAAACTTGTTGTGGAGTTGGCTGCTGTGGTTGTCGTAGTCCTCTTGCTCTGTGTGCTTCATGATGCTCGTGCTGTTGTTCATCATCGTGGCTCTCCTGGATGTATTCGCACGGTGAACCTTGTTGTTCCTTTCCATTGAAATGGTAGTGCTGCGTTGCCTATGACTGTCCAGTCATCTTTGCGTTGTGAAACTTCTAAGTGTTGTGTGGTGTCTCATCCAGTGTTCACCTTGTCTTTCCCAGTAGTCTTGGTTGTCCTCCTGTGCTGTGAGTGGTCTGTGGATTGTCTCCTTTGGTTGTGTGGTGTCAAGATTTGTAGAAGGTGCTGCTTTAGGTCTCCATATCTTTTGTGGTGCTCGTAATTGGATCTTTGATCTGGTTGGTGGTGCGTCCATTAGCCGTTGTGGTTGTGAGCTTTGCCTTGTTGGTGTGGTCTTTGTTGTTGCTCTGAGTGTAGGTGTTATCTTTCTTCTGAACCTGGTTTCTCCAGTCCAGTTGTCTCCTTCTAGTCTTCGTTGTAGTTCTTGCTTGGAAAGTTGTGTTGGGTTCTCTTGTAGTTGTTCTTGCTCTTGCCCTTGTCTGTTGATGATGGTTAGTCGCCAATCATCTAGTTCTCCTCCTGGTATTGGGCAACCACTGTTGTGTGGTGTGAACAATGCTTTGCGTGGTCGTTTGTGGACTCTGATGGCGTAGTCACCATCAAGTTTCCAGTAGTCAGTGTTTCCACCAAGGACCTGTCGCAGTCCTTGGTCTGTGTGGGTGAGTGGTGCAATTTGTTCTTGTTGTTGTGTTGCTTTCTCTGTAGGTTGGATCACAGCAATGCATTTTCCATTGTCTGTAGTCATTGGGTAGATGTCGAATCCTGTAGGGATGTCGATCTTCTCTGCTCGTATGTAGAAAAGCCCTGAGTGTCTTATGAGGTGTGCTTGTTGTTGTCCATGTGTGATGGTGCAGTGTCGTGGGTTGAAGTCGAGTCCATATCCTCTATCAAGTAGTCTTCATGCACTGAGGATTGGATACTTCACATCACAAACGTAGTAGGGTATCATGATCCTGAAGTTGTCCTGCTTGTAGGGAACACACTTGATGCCGTAGACAGGAATCTTCTTGTTGGTAACAGTGTAGAGTTGTGGAACTGATTCTTCACAAGGTCGTAGCGGTAGATCTGGTGCGTAGTCTTTTGGGCAAACATGTGTAGATGCTCCTGAGTCGATTAGCAGGTGGTGGTATGACTTGAAGTTGGAGTACATGATGTAGTGTGTGATAGTGTCCTCAATCTTCTTGTTCCTTTGCTGTTGTGTTGCTGCTGCTATGTCGAAGCTTGGAGGAATTGTTGAAAGCTTTTGCTGTGGTCGTTCCATGATGTTGTGTGTGTTGTTTTCTTGCCAAGTAGCGATTTGAATTTGTGCTTGTGTAGTCGTGACTTTTCTTGTCTGATGTGTCCAATGGTGAGGTGTGACTCGTTGATGCCTCCAATGTAGTTTGCTGTGTCCTCATAGCTGTTGTCATTCCAATCCCAGCTGTTGTCATAGTCGTAGTCGTTGCAGTTCTCCTCCATGTAGATTATATTGTGTTGTCCTTCTTCTCCTTCGTAGTACCAGTTCCAGGTGTCGTTCACATCCTGAGGTAGTTCTTCATTGTTGTCATGATCTGCTTGTTCTTGTTCTAGTAGATGTAGCGCTTCTCCTTCTCCTGTGTGCCATACTGGCGCTCTGCAGTCTTGTGCCCAGTGGCCAGGTTTGCCACATCGATGGCATGTTGTGTAGTTGTTGTTTCCTTTTCCTTTTGATTTGTTGTAGTTTCCT
>CAUJNA010000948.1:38394-90894 GCA_963377175.1 Effrenium voratum
GATGTACAGCCCATTGCACTTGATCGCCGAAAAGCGAATGTATTGGTCGCGTTATTGATCGAACACTCTGAGAATGAGAAATTTCTTCCTCAGAAGATGGCAAGACAACACCAGCACGATCAAGCACAGTGACGTTGGGGTAGCGCGCCAAGTCGTTGTGGTATGGACATGCGGGAGCCCCTCTAAGCGGGGCGTCAATCGCTCGCTTGTCGCCAGCCTCAAACATCCCCCACATCCTTGACATCTGCAGCGCAATGAACCCCGCCATATATTGAGCCTCCCGCGGCTCATCCAAGCAGATTGCTATCTGTTGGGAGTTGATGATGTCGCGCGCAGTCATGTCATTGTCGCGGTAGTCCTCTTCGTTCTCTTCCTCTTCGGACAAGTTGCCGGACGTGTGCCCCTGCGTGCCCAATTTCATCATCGTCGGGATCATCGTCCATTCCATCACCCCTCCCTTGTACTGCCGTATTACTATTAGCTTCCTCTTGTGCTCGCCTGGCATCCCCGGATACGTTGGGTTCATGATCGTCATAAATCGTCGCCCGAGCTGACGTTGACGTAGAATCTTCCGGTGGAAATCAATTGCGCCTCGCATTCCAGGCATATACAGAAGCATGTAGGAATCGTAGCCGCACAAGATGGACAAATCCGGCATCTCAAGCCTTCCCAATTCTCATCATTCAGGATGATGGTTTTGCTGATCTCATCTCTGATTTCATTTGTCAGGGTTTCCAATTCCTGATGTTGGCCGCCTCGAAACAGCGCGCAAGCACGATCCACCATGTCTTTGACGTAGTGCCAGCCTCAGTCTCCGGCGATCCCTCGATGACCTTAGTGACGTTCTGAAGGAACATCAAGGCCGACTCTTGGGACGAACCAACGAAACCAAGACAGATCTCGTTCTCGACGCATTTTGAGTACGCCCGCTTGACGTTCTCGATGTCCAAGCATCTCCCTTGTTGCACTTTCCGATCCATATGGACTTGATTTCGTAGAACGGGATGACGTCGAACACCATAAACGTCCCGTTGAATGCGACTCCGGCTCCGTACCGTGCAAGAGTCGCACTGGGAATGTATATGATCGCGATTGGATCCCCGACCCGCAGGTTGCGTGGCGAAGTCTTCGTCGCTAGGTTCATCTTGTCCCATGGAGCGAATGCCCCGCAGTGCAGTGCCAACCGGTTCCCGCCACCAATCCCGCCGGGGACTAGTTTGCAGCGAACGATGTTTGGCAGATTTTCCACATATGTCACGTGGAAGGCGCCTCCGAGGGCGTCACCCATCCTCGCGGAATACCTGTTCGCAAGTGCGGAAGAACTCATGAATCCAAAATCGCTGTGGCCAGTCGTGGCCCGGATACACCAAGGCCTGTACCACCCATCGCATCTGCTGAATATCTCGTTGACCTCGTCCTGAGTGCGACCCATGTCGAGCAGCTCCTGGCTGCCCTCATGTCATTCGGATTCATGATGCTCGGAAATCTCATTGCTAGAATCTGGAATCTCGACTTCCTATATCCAGAATCCTGCCATTTCATCACTTCGACGATGGCCATGTAGCGTCTCTCTTTCGAAGTGTTCGGTGGGAATAGATCCACCCCATAGGCCGTGATGATCGCGTCAATGTCGACCCATCCACCTTCATCACACTTGAAAGTACTTCCTCGGCAATTGCCGATTTTGTGGCGAAGGATCCTGCAAAGGTCGTGAGATAGCTGATTAGCTAAATCTCGCGTTCCAAACACAGAACACTCATCGCCGATTCTGCCAAATGGAGCGTCATCAAAAAAATAAAGGCAGAAGTTGATGCTTTTGCCAAGCTGTTGTGTATCGATCTGCTCCAAAATGGCACCCTTGGGAAAGAATCTGGGATCTGTCATTGACGCATACGCCCATGGTAAGTTGACGCTACTTACGTCACCAGGCCTTGGGATGTAGCATGGAATGGTGTCACATCCCCGCTGCAACGTCGTTTTGAAGGTCCTGTGATCCCCGCACGGATTGAAGGTTCGCCCCCTTCAGCCGTGTCCGCCATCTCCACCAGGTTGATGGTGTAGCTGTACATCTCTATTGTTTCTTTCCCCGTTTGGCTTCTTGCCTTGTGTCCCTTGGGTGTTGATGACGAGGGCTCCTCCGCGCCCCCCATTTCTTCATCCGAGGACACATGATCGCTGCTGAGAAGTTCACGAATCCTCCTCATCGCCCTGTCATTCCCAGCAGCCTCTTCGACCTTCTTGCAGTCGCCGTTGTGGGCCGCGTTTGCGCACTTCGCACAAATTCCCTCATCCTCCATGCATTTCTCCAATGAGTCCAGGAACTTGAGCGCCGCTTTCCGGCCAACAATCACGCGCTGCTTCTTCTCCTCCTTCTCTTCTTTAGGCTGAGAGCTTCGACTCTGATCTGGCACTGGACCGCGATCATCGTCTCCGCCCTCTGATGCCTTCCTCTTGGATCCTTGGTTGGCCTGTTCGATCACCAGGAATATGGGTGTTTGGGTTTGATCACCAGGAATATGGGTGTTTGGGTTTGATCGTGTTGATGATGTCCAACACCTCTTTGGTAGGCGTCCCGAGCTGAGCAGAAGGCTTGTTCCGTTTCCGGTTCTGTCCAGTCGTGTAGCTCACGTTCCCCGCGAGATGCCGCACGATGGGCTGCTCAAACTCTCTCTTGATCTTCCACACGTCTCTCCACAACGGAAGTTCGTGTTGGAAGTATGACATCACCTCGAAGAATCCCAACACCATCTCAACGACGTCTGCCAAGGATTCCTCGTTCGTAGTTTGCCCCAGGAGGTCATACATCGTCCCCTGATCAAGCACGCTCTTGATCCATGATGAGTAGGCGACGTTGCCAAGATCCCTGTCAATCACGTAGATGGTGGTCTTCTCCTCCTTCGGAATCCCTGCACATGACCACGTCTCTGGTCGCGCACAACTGTTTTCCATGCTCGCGCTTGTAAAACTGCGCCGCTTGATCCAACGTCATGCTCACGAATCCTACGTGGGACAGCTCCTTCTTCAACTTGGAGTATGCAAGTTCCCGTATATAATCGTAGTCATGGCCTGAACATTGTTGACATCCACCATGAGATGTTGGAGGCCCGGGATCGCAACTTTGCACTCGGCGAAAAGTCGCGTATAGAGCTTCCCCCCACTCCTTGACCTTGCGACACCGTTCGTGTCGGCATTCCAGTTCGCACAGCAATTTACACACGTGGTTGGATTGAAGGATGTATCGGATTCCAGTACTCTCGCCTTGTTCCTCTGCATCTCATTCCTGCGTAGCTCGCAGAAAAATTCGCCGAGCTCGGAGACTGTGTACCACCGTAGACGTAGATCGCTGGCATCAACGTTCCCAAACGCTTCTTGTCCATTATGACCCTCGTTCTGGCGCTCCTGTTTCCTCCTCGATTGAGCAGTGAACGTCGGTTTGTACTCGAACCTTACCTTCGATTCCTCCATGTTCTTGGGGATATTGAATTGAAGATCCGGCTCATTGATGCAAATCTCCTCCAGATCGTTGATGAATTCCAGGCTCGGCGCTAACACGTCAATGGATTTCTCCACCAAGAGCCGCTTCAGGAGGTAATATTGCAGATTTGAGGTCCCGGGGATTTTATAATTCTTGCCCGCTAGTGCGTGAGCCATACGCCACATACGGTCATTTTCGGGCACCAACGCGCCTGTCGCCTTGCAGATTTTGCTCACTTTGTTGGCAATCGTACCCAAGTCCCCTTTTCCACCATGGAAAGCTGCATCGCGGTTCACGCACACAATGACCATGCCTTTGCATACGTTGACGAGGTCCGATATCGCCTTCGATAGGGAGTCAATTATGGGTCTGGCGGCCGCACCGATATGGGTGAATCATCCGAGTCCCGCCTCCGTCGATCGCAGATAAGCTTTTCCAGCTGTTGCAATCGGGAGATGATGTTCACCGTGTCCGAACTCGATGAGACTTGCTCGCGCGATCCGTAACACGACCTCTCCTCGATGTTTGTCCATCCCTGCTCGTTGACCATCATCTGAAAAGTCTTCGTGTGTCCCTTCGCATTGACGGCTCTCATGGGCCAATCCAGAACCAGAAAGCTCTTCTTTTGGATCATCATGTCGCGGATCACCGTCCCGTTGATGGACCTGTTCTTCTGTTGGTTGATGATCCGGTTCAACCGTGCAGGCGCGTTGTCAGGGTTCGTCTCCGCCTGTATCAACGCATTGATGGCCTTGGCGCCCGGGAGGCGCCCTGTGATCAAGCATCCCGTTTGAGCGCAAAGAAACGCATAAAGCTGGAGCCATGCAGTGTTGCTCTTTCTGACATATGAACTGACGATCTTTTCACTTGACTTCTCCTCGAAGTGCACCAGTGACGATGTCAGATTTCTCAACATGCATTCCCAGAATGTCGCGTTCTTCCCCTTAATGAGACATGGCCCGGACACAGTTTGTACGATTGGATACCCGGTGTTGGCGTTGATGTTGAACTTCACGCTCACAGTTGCGCCACCCAGGGTGACACCCCCTTCGAACGAGGTGTGCGTCTCGTACCCAGCCGTGATGTCGCCGATCTCCCATCTGTCGTCGTCTCCACCAGAGTTCATTCTGAATATGGAGTCGATGATCTCGTTGTCAATCTTGTTGGGATCGTCGGCTGACGTCCATCCACTCGACGCTCCCTGCTGTGGGTATGACCCGCCAGCAGTTTGCTGTCCATGTCCAGGACGAGATGATGAGCTCCGCTGCCGCTCTGTCTTCTGCGGTGGCTCAGCCTTTGACGAGCCCATCACCCACCACGTTGGCTCCTCGCCGTCGGCGAAGTCCTCAGGGTACATTTCCAGTACCCTGCCCTTTCGGACGTAGGTGCAGTAGTCATTTCGATCGAAGTCCGCCACGTGGCTCTTCTCTGCCTCGTTCTCGATGATCTTCAACCATTCAGCCCATTTGCGTCGATCCTGGTTCTCCGCCGCTCGGTCGGCCGCGTGTGGTGCCAGGCTGATAGAATTGATATTCATCGCGGGCAGCGTGGACGTATAGATCATGTCAATACACCACAAGAAGTTCCTTGCTTCCTCGACCTCCTTGTACAGATCATTCAATTCAGACTTATTCGGCCTGAAGCAGACATTGTATGACTGATCTGAAGCATTCCTTTCTCCGATTAGCCCCGATGCCTGCATCTGAGATATCCGTGGGGATCCACCGAAGAAGGTTATGCTGATGGGCCTGCTCATCTCTCCTCATCGCAAACGCTAGGTTCTTCATCGACATGCGCAGCTCGTTCTGATAGACCAGCCCGAGGTCCCAGTTCTTCTGGTAGTCAACCATGGTGCTCCGTCCATAAGTGCCAACTTTGGGAGGCTTGATCACGCTTAGCGTGAACACTTTCCCCCAGTTCCGATCTCTGAATTTCACGACTCTTCGATCGGCCCTCTCGAGCTCGGCGGTCGTCCTGAACCCCTCTGTACTCCTTGCATACTGCTCCTACCGCAGTATCTTGGTGAAATGCCGCTGTGAAGGATCGTTCCTCGTTGTCTTCGGCCACACCTGAAGCGAGGTCCCAAATATCCGCAATGGATCTCAGCATGTCGGACCCCTCGATGCAGTACTTGGTGACGTTCAGCAGCTCAGGGTTCTTTGCTAATAGCGAAGCCTCCCCACAGAGTTGGTTCAGCGCCGCCACTATTTTCTTCCCCTTGCTGCAGAAATCTCTCCATCCCAGCATGCAAAGTAGCCTGAAGATCTTGTTGAGAAACTCCAACGCGATCCTCATGGATTGACCTTCACCCTTCATCATGCCACGGCATCTCGCAGAATAAAACGCTGAGTAGGCATATATGACGGGGACGCCGATGTCCTCGACCCATTTTATGCATGTACTCAGATCACTGCTTGTCTCCATTCTGCTGGGCATTCGCTTGCCTTCTTCAATGGCGTTCTTGGTGAGGTTCTCCAGGAATATCGCCGCTTGTCTGGATTTCCCAACAGGCACGCAGAATAATTCATTTGTGTTGACGACGGACTCGCTAGCAGTCATCTTGATGATATTCCCCAGGGCCAGGAAAACCCAAAGTAGGCAGCAATGCGTAACACCACTGAATGGATTCAAACTGCACCCAGCTGTAACCAGAGGTTTGGGACTGGCCCGGAACCTCGTTGGTACAGTCGATGTGATGTGATTTTCACGTACAGCAATCTGTCGCCGCCGTGGTTTCCCCCGCGCCGTGCAAGCAAGAGCGGGTTTCAATCGTGCCTGTTGAAGACACTTTGCTCGAGCAAGAAAACGCCGGAGGATCACATTCACAATCAATGACGTGTATAACTGCGTTTCTTTAGTTTCACGACCAGCACAAGGTCCATGCTCATGGTTCCCGTTACATTTCTTAGACAACGAATCTCCAAGTTCGAAGTTCCAGGAAACAACCCTCCACGGCTTCTTGATTGGCAGAGGTTTCTTCGCGTACCTTTGCTTCAAACCGTAGCGACATCCATCAAAGTCATGACTGGTGCCATCATGAACAACCTCATGCAGTCTCTCGTCCTTCCAATAATCGCAACTTCCGGGCAACTCAAACAGAATAGCAGCGTGTTTCGTCATGGATGTCGTTTGATTTCCGCAAAACGTCCAAACAACTTCCAAAATTCCTTTTGTTTGGCCTCTATTTTCTCTGCGGTGTCAATTTTCGCGAGTCTTGTTGAGGCGTGCCCATGATGATCCCCCCGTGCAAGGCCCGGCGAAGAACAACAAATCAGAAGATTTAGTGAGCACATGTCTTGCGATGCTCCCCCCGTACTCGCTCATTAAGTCATCGACCAAAGTAACGGTCACGACCTGTGACCCTTTGTGCCGGGCGAGGGCTGTGAACCAGTTGCGAGGCTCGGAACATGCCAACAGCACTATGGGCCGAGACAAGTCAACGCGATACAAGGTGACGATTGTGCGAGTTCTCATACCAGGAAGCGAGACTTGCAACGGAGCGCGAAGCACACTACCATCATGGGCAACCAGCGCGAGCTCAATGCCCGGCGATAACTGTGGTTTGTGCTTCACCGCAATGCGATATGGAACAAAACAACGACCAGGAACGAATTGCTCATGTCTGGTATGCAAACAACGCATAAGCAGCTTCAACCGGAGCAACGTGTCCAGAGCAAGGTCATTGACACATCTTAATTCAACACGTGCGTCTGACAACTCCTCGACAAATGCAGCCAGTACCGCCTGCATATCTGCTTCACCGGACCCAACGTGAATTGGTCGTGGTCGCGGAGATCGCTCCCGCGCCGGTGCAGCAACCGGAACGGGGTGAAATTGCCAAACGGCGCGTTCTACCCACCCATCAATCCGTTCACATTGCAACCCAGGATCAACTCTGTCCTCAACGTTAAGCCATGACCCGTTCTTCAGAAACCAAGTGGAACGAAGCCACTTGCTCCCGAACGGTGTCTCGACCGCAAGAGGAGGTTTCACGCGCATCAACCTGGGTCCTTTGGCAACAACAACCGGATCATGCCCGACGTGTTCATGCAGTCCTTCCTTAGACGTCAGGCCGGGCCACCACAGGTCCGGGGGCATGACCGGAATGTGTGTGTACGGAAATGTGGGAACACCGTCAACCGTCCCCGAAGCTGTTTGCAGGGTCCGTGTGAGCGCCTTGAGGGTATCCGGATCAGACAGCAAACTCGGGTCAAGCAGACCAATCTGCAAGCATGCATGTTTCCATTTGCGTCCATCATTGAACGCCTTGGTGTAGATGTCAGCTGCCATGCGGTCAGTGACTTCATACGCCAAATACATGTAATCACGCGTGAGCATCTCATGCATCCACGAAATGCAATCGCCATGGCTTCTCTCAAGGTGGCGCATTGTAGCAAAGTTCGGCGACTTCTTGAGAATCCGTTGTAACAACTTAAGAGCGGGCAAGCCCATGGCTCTCATGGCAACGTCGGCCGCGACAATTTCGGCTTCAGGAGTCGAGTGGCTAACACAACTCTGACGCTTCGAACTGCCGGACAACGGAAACCGAGTATTGGGCCCTTGTAAATTCAAATGCCCACCAGAGGTGGAACGCAACGATTCAACACAACCTGCAAAATCGGCGTCTGCATACAAGGCCAGGTGCACGTCATCCATGGGATCTCCAACCCATCCGACCATGCGCCAATGTTTCGTATGATGCACATAACACACCAAATGGTGTAAGCCCCGATCATCGGAGTCAGACCGCCTGTGCACGTTTCGTGCCAAGCGATTCACTTGCCGCAACAAATCAAAGCGAGCAATCCGCGTGCCGTACAGCAGCTTCATCAGAACACTAGCGGCGTGCGGAGCAAGGTGTCCACGCGCGGGCTCCTTCATGGCCAACTCAGGAGTCCCTCCCCGCTGGTCCGCCTCTAGGGCAGAACCGTCGGTGGGCACAAGATTGTTACACCAATTACACACGACCGATGGGCCTTCTTTGACTGGCCTCCGCGAGACGTGATCCTTTGTTTCTTGATGTGTTCCAGGGGGAACACCTTATTCAACTTGACGTCGCCCGCAACCTCAAGATAGCGGTCGACACAGGAACGTAGGAACTGTTCCATGTCATAGGTCACCGTTGTGACACGGTGTCCAGTCCCGAGGGTGACTGTTCCCTTGCAGAAGTAGATAAGGTGTATGACATGGAATAGCTCTTAGAATCATCTCTCTTCACCGTGAGTGAAGCGAGCGGAGGTGAGTCTCTCCATTCCTTGAATGCCTCTCATCTCTATCTCAGAGACCAGGCCAGAGGCATGTCAGAGAGGCATTTATCTTACCATCTATCCCTTCCCTATCTCCTCTCATCCTGACACGTCCTCTGATTACAGCCAAGGTACATGTCAAGTCCCGTCTCAGGCTCAATTTTAAGGCGTGTACGCAGCATGCTCCATCCCCGGGCAAGGTTCTTTTGGGACCCCGCCATTTTGAAGTCATCAACATACACAACCAGAACAAGTTGGAGCTTTTCATGAATGTACACTGACGGCCATTCTTCACCGATGGGCTCGAAGCCAACGGCACGCACTGACTCATCACAGCGCTGCTCCCAAAATGTTCCGGCATCGGGATGTCCGTACAGGGCCTTCCTCAAGTCAAGGGAACCACAGGTCGCCTGTACCTACCCCAATTACACTCACTCGGCACAGCCTCTGGTGGCAATTCGATCCAACATGGCGTGCCCCGCAGTGTGGCCTGAATGTATGCTTGCACGGCATCGGCCATCTGCGCGTCCCAAGCATCATGACAACCCAAAAAATCCGCCCAACGCGAGGCCTCGAACGAAGCAGGAGAGTTCCTCAAGTCTTGAAACATCGCAGCCTCAAAGCTTTGATTCTTCACCTGGTTCCCCAGCAACACGCCCCTACCTTTGAACTTCCTCTTAGGGTCGCCAACAGGCAATTGTGAGTGCTTTTCAACGCAAATACCATGTGCACGAGCCATATGTATCTCCTCTCCCTTCGGTTTTGCCTGTTTGGCTACGGCGTCATATTCCCGCACCGCATCAAGGTCGAAGACGATTAATCCCGACCATTCTTTCTTCATGGATGCCAGAGCGTCGGGGTTGGTCAACATTTCTTTTCGGCCAACCGGTCTGGACACCAATGCGTCGAAGAATCGAACAACTTTCACGGCCTTTTCTCTGTGCTGTATTAGCTCAGAGGTCACACACGGCATCGATGGGTATTTTTTGGCGTCACCTTCTTCTCCTGTTGCAGGTAGTGCAAGTGGTACTTTTCCCGAAACCACCTCAGCAGATTCCTCCCATTCATACCAGGTAAAATCCGTCGGCGTATCATCCGTAGGCAACCGCCTTCGTCCAATTTGGAGTCGGTCGTGCCCGTTCCTCAGATATGAACTTCCAGGCATATATCACCACCAGGCATCCATATTCTTTTCCAAGCTGAACGCTCTGTCTCAAGACATCTTGAGATTTCTTGGAATCCATGAGGATAACCACTCCGTCGACCGGGTTCACGATTATCCTGACCCAATCGAGCTCAGCCAAATGTTTCCCATCCTGGGGGTTCTTGATCTTTGACACGTTCTTTCGCAATCCCCAATTGTACTGCCAATCGATGCCACCCCATCGGTTCCGAAGCATAGCCCGAATTCTCTTGGCACCGGGCATCTGCAGTGTCTGCGCTTCGGCTGGCGTAGAAATCTCAGATCCTTTGCTTTTGGGTTCTTCTTTCTTCTTCTTGCCACCACCTTTCACCTCGACCTTCTCCTTGTAGTACTTTCTCATCATCGCACATTCGGCGGGGGTATATTCTGGAGGTCTAGTCGTCTTCATCAGCCTGAAGCCATCCTTCCCAACGGGATATGATCTTCCTGCTTTGTCGATCTTGGCCTCCTTGCCATCATCATTAACGTATGTTATACCATCCCCTGGTAGTCCAGCTGACACGTGCGGAAGATCGGACTTGACAACTCCTTCATCGTCCTTGGCATGTCCATCGCCTTTCCCTTTCGATGAGCTCGGTCTAGCATCCTCTTCATCGATGCGACCCCCCATATCTCCGACAGGGAACTCCGTACCCTCATCAAGCAGTAGACCAGCGATCTGATCGACCTCATCGTCAAGCAGTCGCTTCTCGTCACTCTGCAACAACTCAGGTTCGTAGTCCTCGTGCTCGATCAGGCGATCACGTGAATCTAGACCGATTGCATCGACAGACATCTCAATCCCTTCCAAAGTCTCGTTAGCAGCTTTGTACTTCTGCCGTATTGGGAATGTCAGAGGCGATTTGAGGATCATCCTCTCCGTTTGATGTGGCATTCTCAACCGGGGCGGGACCTTTGCCTTCTTGATTTTCAGCTCCGCACCTGCGAACGCTGTGAGGGTCCAAGCCCTATACTTGTTTGCCCAATGCATCCCGGTACTCAGCACATATCCAGCAAATATACCAGTTTCCCCCCTAGGCTCGAACTTCTCCCTCTTTTCCCCTCGTGCTTCACTCGGCTTGAAGTCCACTAATTCCCGCCCTTGAACTTTTCGCCATGCAGTCTCAACCAGGCGCTTGATCCATTGACCTCTTCAACGTTCATCAAATGGCACAGCGCGGTGATAGCCTGCACCCAATAACACGTGGGCAGACCGGCATGCGCAAGGCAAGCCGATGTCTGATCAATGATGAATTGATTTGTTCTTTCGGCAAGGGAGTTGTTCTGCGGTCGTCCAGGCAAAGACAAGTCGTGGTTCAGCTTCAGCTCGACGCAGGCATTGATCAGCTCCGGGCCATCATCCGAATACACCTGTTTGATCTTTCTCCTACCGCAGAAGTGCTTGATCGCCCTGACAACGGAGTCAGCGTCCCCGCCCGCGGTTGGATAAGCCATAATGAATCCAGTGTATATGTCCCAAATGATGAGCGCATACCTGCCCTCCACTTCATGATCTCCCGATGCCGTCACGAAGTCGAACGTCAGGTCAAGACCTCTCTTTTGGCGGCTCCTGTTCGGGATCTGAAGTGTCTCATCTTTGCTTTGACACACGACTCACAGAAAGGGTTTCGGTCTCTGTGGGTAAGCAAGTGAGCAATGGAGTCGGCGTCCTTCTTAAGGACTCCCACTTTCCTCTTGATCGATGATCCTTCGTACACATCAACCTCAATACCAGCATCTGGATCATCCTCATCAGCTTCTTCTTCATTAGCCTCGGCATCACCATTGTGACGTGGGTCCAGCCCGACGTCCTCTGCTACGGGAGGCGGATGCACCGGACCAGCCCCTCCGGGTGGTCCGAAGTCGACTGCCCCATGATGATGCTCACCTTCAACCTCTGCGGATTCACCGGCAGCGGCAGGCATATCGTTTTCATCATCATCGTTCTGGTCTGGCTCATCGTTCGCGACCAATGCCAAAACCTCTGAGAAGTGTCCCTTGAGGTCGGCGATTGTAGGGCGATGTCTGTTACTCCGAAGCTTACCATCGCTTACCAGGTACGGTATGTCATCCTTGACCTGTAAATGTACGAATCCTTGCTTTGGTGTAACCATGAAAGGTAGCTTACCAGGCATCCAGTGAAAAGCATACCCCATCTTCATGCATCTTCTCCCTATCGAAAGTACCGTGGGCGTCTCATCCAACACATGTGGTTTGACGGTCTCGTCCAACTCGTCCACGACTATCTCAGCCACGTCGGATGTGGATGTGGATCCGTTCGCCGTCTGGAACACGATCTCATCATCTCCTTGTGTAGTATCAACGCCCAGACTCTTCGCCTTGGCTCGTCCAATGAGGTCATGTCCGCATCCAGTGTCCAGCAACCACTTCGCCCTTCTGCTGATACATGTTGACACGGCGAACACATTCTTTGGCAAACCATGCTGTCTCTTCCAGTCTATGACCGCTTCCTTGATCTCGTCCTTCACCCGATCATATTCAAACACGATAGTGTTCTCCTTGGTCTGCGGGAAGTAGTGTTTTCGATATACATCGCCCACCACCTCTTCCAGTATCCTTGCTCTTATCAATGATCGTTGGACTTGATAGGCTGATAATTCTCGATGATCGCTGTCCTTGAACTTCTTTTCGTCAATGTGCACGTATTTGTGAGAACCATCCTCGTTGCCCTCATAGCCATACCACTCCTCCTTGCGTTTCCATTGTCTACTCTCATCTTCGAGATAGGTGATCTCCCCATTCTCGTCGACGTCGAGGACTTCCTTGAACCATACCATCTTCTCGGGGATCTCAGATTCACCGGACCATCTTGACGATTCACTCATGACGTCGTCGTCATCACGTTCATGGTAGACAGTTTCGGCCTCTTCCGGTTCCACATGATCAACGTCTTTCTTGAAGCTGACCTTTCCCGCAGGGACCGATTGCTTCAAGACTATCGCAGGCATGGCGATGGCCCTTTTCACAATCGCTGGTGCTGCGGCCTTGGGGGCAGACTTCGACTTGGGTTGCGGTTTGTCCCCTGACGTTGCCGCAGCCGAGTCCTTCTTCTTGATGAGCTCATGCTTGTACTTGCAGGAATTGCCATTTTCGCACTTTCCCTTCTGGAATGCGTAGCACACTCCATCCTCCTTCTTTGGTGAGGATGACCTGGATTTGGACTTTCCTTTCCCCTTTCCTTTGGGCATGTTCTCTATCTTGTGCTTCGTCTTCTTGCTGTGAGAAAATGAACATTCGTTTCCCTTTATACATCCCTTCTCTGCTTTGAAGTGATACCAGCATGGCTACTCTTTGCTTCCACTTGGACTCTTCCCCCTGTCATTGGCACCCTCGAACTTGCCGTTCTTGCCTGTGTGGCCCTTTGCCTTGGCCTTCGGGAGCACAGGAGCGGCATCAGGTCCCTGGATTTGTTCCTTCTGCCTTTGCCATTCTGGCCCTCCTGCTTTTCTGCAGCCGGAGCTGCATCCTTGCCGCCTGACTTCATCATTGATTTGACTGACTTCTCCTTCATGTCGAGCATCAGGTCCTCCCGATCCGACTTGATTTGATGGTCAATCAAAGCCAACAGGAATTCATACGACTTTTACGGATGTTTGTCCGCCGGTAGCCTGTGGTAGGCGTTGAGACCAAACTCCATCTTCTTGCTCCCTTTGATCTTCCTGTGCAGGATATCTCTCAGTGCCAATGGACTGGGCCTATCTTCGCTCCTCATCTTCAGCAGCAAATCATACCACTTGTTCCTGAACACAACCAAGTTCTTGTTGCCAGGCAAGTCGAGGTTGAATAAGTGCTCGATGTGATAGACAAGGTCTGTCCGATCTGATGTTCTGAATGATTGCATGACCAATGCCACTAGCTCTCGTCCCTTTACGATCACCCCTTGTTGATGTCGTAGTTCCGAATGCCGTGTAGCGTCGAGGTATACATCCTTGGCCTCGTCTGGTGCTTGTCTCAGCATGTTCTGCATGCCCGTGGCCATCTTGATGTCAATCGTGGCGAACCTGTCGCCGCCGGAGTCGTTCAGGAAATTGAGGTCTGGGTTTAACCCGAGAGCCTGAGCCAACCATCTTGTCCATGTGTCGGTATCCGGATCTGCACATGCGCTCAGCACGTTCATCAGCCGTTGCATCTTCCAGGTATCGAGCTGATGGATCTTTGGCCAAGTGGGAATGGATACCCTTTCGGCCTCTTTCCTCGATATCCTCGGCCTCTCGTTCTTAATCTCCCGATCATCCCTCAATCGTCTGCGTCCCCTCCGTGACCGATTGTCATCTCCTTCTTCCTCGTCTTCCTCATCCTCGTCATCATCATCATCCTCGTCCTCATCATCGGGCGGTACACTCCTCCGCCACCCGCCAGACTCAGATGACGATGATCCGGTCCCTGAGGCGTATTTTCGTTGTTCCCTCCTCCATTACCACCACCACCAGTTGTAGTAGACTGTGGGACTAGCCCGACAACCCCTTGCATCTGTGATAGGTGTGCATCGATCATTGGATCACCAAAAGACGGAAAGAGAATCGAACCCGGCACTAGTGACGAATTAGGGATCGAATTAGATGACGATGACGGGAATATCCCGGTCATCTTCTTGTCCTCCCTAACCGAATTAAGTTGGGGTCCTTTCTCAGGGCGCTTCACTACTCCTTGTTCACGATGTTCATCTTTCTTGTTCGAGGCCTCCAGTATCTCCAGCCTCTTGAATGTCCTGAGTTCCTCATTATCCGCATCGAGCTGATGAAGAAACTCTCTTCTTGCTTGAGCATCGCTTCCCGATTTTTCAGATGTTCATGGAGCTTATGCGTCTCCTCGAGGTACTCATCGTACATCCCTTTAGCCGTCGACTTCCAGAACTCAGCCTCTTTCGACTTCTCGTCCATCGTGCATCGTTCTTCTGGTGTCGCTTCCCTAATCTGGGCCAATTCAATGATTGCATCCTGACGATGATTTGATCCTTCTTTGACACGTCGGATTCATACTGTTTGACGATCTCTTCCTTCTCTCGAAGGAGGCATTCCGCTCTTTTCGACTCTTGTTCCGCAAACGCCGTTACGTCATTCAGTCTCGTCATTAATTGCTCCCTGGTGTCCTCCATAGAGTATACTTCGGGACGCTTGACCAGCGCATGTGCCAGCTGTGATTTCAGGCTTTGAACCATCTCCTCCTCGTTGAACTTCTCGATTGATGTCGACAATTCAATCCCCCTGATCTGCTGTTGATAAGCGGAAATCTGCTTTGAAGCTTCGCGATGAATTTGATTTGCATGTATTGCTGACTCCTGCGCAGCCGTCTTCTCGCTTGCCATGTAGGATCTCATCATTGCAATCTCTCGTTTCTGCTCCATGATCATTCCCTCAGCTTGTCGCATCTGCTGCATCATAGCGTTCGACTCCATGTCCTTCTTCTCCCCGAATTGATATGCGTTTATTTCCGCCTCGCGCATCTGTTGGGCCTCCGCCTCAAACTTGCGCCAGGCCTCTGCCATATGGTGTTGGTGATGATTCGCAAGATGCCCCGATTGCTTGCTGGCAATCTCGCATCGTCTCTCCAGTTCCTGGATCCGGATGGTGCTCCCATAGTCTTCTTGATGAAGATTTGCCATTGCCGTCGACATTTCATCGAGTGTCTTCTGATATTCCCCGATCTCCGATTCCATCTTGTTCTTCTCCTTGGTGATGGCGCGAACCTCGGCACTTGTGGTCGATTTGGATCTCCCCCCTTTCGATGACGACCTCACGCTCTTCTGCGACGCCCTGGGGGTCGCTGGCGAAGATGATGATCTCCTCGGCGGAGAACCTCTCTGGTTCGACTCCTGACGAATAGCGGCCTGTTTCCATGATTTTGCAGACGTGGATATGTCGTTGAATAGCACGGAACCACCGCTTCCAGATTCACTTTGTGAATCGGCAACCATATCCATGACCGCAGGAAGAGCCATTAATCCGTTGGATCCCTCTGAACTGTCGTTCCCAAAAGTTGCAGTACTTGGGCTCGCTGAAGATTCCATTGCACTGTGTAGGTTATTGTTCTTGTGTAGTTCCTGTACCCGCAAGAAACCAGCTGCCTCTTTGTCCAGTGTAGAACTTGTTTACGGCTGATAACCTGTCAAGAGCGCAAGATGACGTCCCGTGGGACGCTGTCCACCAAGCTTCCAGCTGAATGGTACTCAATCACGTGGTGAAGATATACGGCTAAACCGATACAGCCAAACCAGTGTAAAATGTGTAAGGATGCTCCTCAATAACCACACAAGTTCGAGATCTGCAGCGCGATCACACCTGTTTCTTCTCACTCGGCTCGAACACAGGTATATGCAAGTCCATGCAAGACCATAAGCCCTACTTGAGTCTTGAGCCAAATTGTGGCATTCATTGGAACACTTCAACCAAAGAGAACATGGACCTCAGAACGGCTTCCCAATTTAGGCACGGGGCCAGGAGGGTTTTAACAGTTTTGAAACACCGTAAAACACGTGCAGGGAGGGAACTGATAGGTGTGTCCAGGATGTCATCGACTTCCTGAATGAACAGTTGAAAAGACTCGTCCCGTCCAAATGTTGTCTCGGCTGAATAACCCTGGGAGCTGGGGCCGCAGGCTGTATCGGGTGAAACTGCCATACCGCACGCTCGACGTACTTGTCGATGCGCTCCCATTGCAACGCGGGTTCAACACGATCCTCAACTTTCTCCCATGATCCTCCGCACAGAAACCAAGTGGAACGCAACCACCGTGTGCCAATAGGACATTGCACCGTTGGTGGTGGCTGGTGCCGCATGAGTTTCGGAACTTTTGCCACGATGACCGGATCATGCCCTTCGTGTTCATGAAGGCCTTCTTGGGGTCAAAAGAAGATGTGACCATCTTGAGGGTTTCCGGGTCGGTCAACATTTCCGGCTCGAGTAATCCAATCAGCATACACGCATGTTTCCATATTCTGGAATCATTGAAAGCTTTGGTATAGATGTCGGCAGCCATACGGTCCGTAACCTCATAGGCCAGATCCATGTGACAGCAACACCATGACTTTGTTCCAGATGCCTCATAGTAGGGTTCTTACCCGATCGAACAACACTGATCATAGCCTTGTTGTCATCGAAGAACACAAACTTCGGCTCCTTACCCAAAATACACTCCATTAATCTGAGCGCAGGCATGCCCATAGCTCTCATTGCAACATCGGCAGCGACGATTTCAGCCTCAGGGGTGGAATGACTCACACATCCCTGTCGCTTAGAGCTTCCGGACAAAGGAAATCTTGTATTGGGACCTTGTAGGTTCATGTCACCGCCAGATGTCGACCGCAAAGAATCGGCGCACCCAGAAAAGTCAGCATCAGCATAAACTGCCAAACACATATCTTCGACTGAATCTCCGACCCAGCCAATCATCCTCCAGTGCTTGGTGTGATGAATATAACACATCAAGTGATGAAGTTTCTTGTCGTCGTCTGTTGTCCACCTGGTCATGTTCCTCGCCAGACGGTTGACCTGCCTGAGCAAGCCAAAACGTGCTATCCAGCACCATAGAATATTTTCATGAGCACACTTGCTGCATGAGGCGCGAGCAGGCTCCGGATGAGCTCCTTCCGAAGTCCCTCCTGCTTGGCATGATGGAGTTTCATAACCATTCGCGGAAACTCTGTTTCCACACCAATTGCATTCGACCGACTGTCCGGTCTGTATCGGAGCCCTCGACGGGTGATCCTTGGTCTCTTCATGGGGACCAGGTGTAGGAACTTTCTTCAACTCAACGTTGCCTGCTACTTCGAGGTAGCGATCGACACAAGAGCGCAGGAACTGCTCCATGTTTTCGGCTCAATGATCAGCTTCTCACGAAGCAGCTCCCAACCCTTTTTGAGGTTGTTCTTTGGGCCAGCCAGCTTAAAGTCGTCCACATAGACCACAAGAACTAATTGTAGTTCAGGATGGGTATAGACAGAAGGCCATTCTTCACCAACCGGCTGAAAACCCATTGAACGCACCGACTCATCGCAGTGCTGTTCCCAAAATGTACCAGCATCAGGATGACCGTACAAAGCCTTCACCAAACGAACCACGGGTCTTTTGAACTGATTCCATCGTTCTTTGTCATCCTCAGGAACTGCTTCGGCTGGAAGCTCGATCCAACAAGGTGTACCCCGTAATGTAGCCTGGATACATGCCTGTACTGCATCAGCCATCTGCACATCCCATCCGTCAAGGCAACCCAAAAGTCAGCCCATCTGGAAGCTTGAAAGTTGCAGGAGAACTCCCCAGATCTTGAAACAATGCCGCGTCCGACGTCTGGTTCTTAATCTGGTTCCCAAGCACCACCCCACGACCTTCGTATTTTCTGCGTGGGTCTTCTTCCGAAAGTTGGGAATGTTTCTCAACTATTATACCATGCGCCCTGGCCATGTGCACTTCTTCGTTCTTCTGTTTTGCCTCGCGAGCGACATCATAGTACTCACGGATTGCAGATAGATCGAATACTCCTTGGTCAAGGAGACCTTTCCATTCCTTTTTCATGGAGTCCATCGCCTTGGTGTTGGTCAGCATCTCGGCCCTACCCACGGGTCGTGATACAATTGCATTGATGAACTTGGCCACTTTGACGACCTTCTCACGATGATGTTCTTCGGCCGGAACACAAGATCTTGGGATAATCGCCCTTTGGGCAATCCACTTGTGGCGACGCCGCGCAGGTTCGTAAACCCAAATCACGAGCTGCCATGTCTTCCCACTCATACATGTATGCCAGTTCATCCGTACATTCGGATACAATTTCCTCCCGTCATGGTGCTTTCTGAACAAGTATCATCCATGTTCTCCGACAGTTTTCCATCATGGTCGTTCTTTGGGATAGATGCAAGACCTTCCCTTCAAATAAACTTCCATGCGTAGATAACCACCGGAATCCCATAGACCTCGTCCAATGTCACATTGTTTGCACCAAGATCTTGAAGACGTTTGGAGTCCATGCATAAAACTGACCCATCGACCGGATTGACAATGATCCTCGTCCAATCCAGGTCCGCCAAGAACTTTCCCTCAACGGGGTTCTTGACCATATTTGTATTCTTCCGTATGCCCCCAATTATACAACCATTGATGGCCACCCCATCGTTCTTTGAGCATAGCTTTGATTCTCTTAGCGCTCGGAGCGTTGACCTTTGTACTTTCTGCAGGTGCGGCGTCCTTCGAGCTACTGGTGCCATCCTTCTTCTTTGGATGAATCTTTCCTTCTTCATCGACATCAATTGCATTCCGCAATGTTGCCTATTCTTCAGGTGTGAACCCTGCCGGTCGTGTTGTCTTCATCGTCCTGAATCCATCTTCACTGACTGGATAGGGTCTCCCACGAGCATCAAGTTTGACCATCTTTCCAAGATCGTTCCTGTAAATGATACCATCTTTTGCTTTCCCTATTGATACATGGGGTAGGTCAGCGACGTCATCAACAGCGTCTTTGTCTTCCTTACTCCCCGGCTCGACGACTTCGACATCCTCTCTTTCTCAGCATGCACGATCCCAGCGATCTCCTCGACCTCATCGAGTTGTCTCTGATCTATACCTTGCAAGAGAGTAGGATCGGGGTCCTCATCCTCGGCCGGTTGCTCTAAATGAACGCCTCTATCATCTTCCCCTCTGATCTCCTCAACACCTTCTAGAGTCTCATTCCTCTTCTTGTACTTCTCTTGAACGGGAAAAGAAATTGGTATCTTCAAAACAATCCTCTCGGTCTGATGTGGCTGGCGTAGTCGAGGTGTTTTCGCCTTCCTTATGGAAAGGTCGGCGCCGGCGAAGCTTGTGAGAGCCCAGGCTCGATACTTGCGTGCCCAGTGAAGACCAGAACTCAGGTTGTAACCAGCAAAGATACCAGTTTCCCCTTTCGGTTCAAACTTCTCTCTCTTGTCTCCTCTTGCATCGCTCGGTTTGAACTCAACCAATGCGCCAAATGGGATCTTTTCACCCTTGAAATGTTCTCCATGCAATCGAAACCACGCACTCGAACCGTTTATCTCTTCGACGTTCATCAAGTGGCACAACGCCGTGATAGCGTAAATCCAATAGCGTGTTGGAAGTCCAGCATGTGCTAGACATGCAGTCGTTTGGTCCACGATGAACTGGTTCGTGCGTTCGGCAAGCGAATTGTTCTGCTTCTTGCCCGGAAGCGATACATCATGAGGAATCTTCAGTTCAGAACATGCGTTGATGAACTCCGGTGCATCGTCCGAGTCGACTTGCTTGATCTTCCGTCTGCCAGCAAAATGCTTGATGCTGTTGATCACCGTCACGGTGTTCTTGCGACGAATTGGCTAGCCCATGATGATGCCAGTGTATAAATCTCGAATGATCATGACGTATGTGTCATTGTTCTCGGCATGCCCTGCGGCTTCAACTCGAAAGTGATCAAGTCTCCGAACGTCTTGACTTCACGTTGAAATGCACCAGACTTGGATCTGAAATGCCTCATCTACGCCTTCACGCATGATTCGCAGAATGGGTTTCGATATCTGTGCGTTAGCAAATGTGTCAATGTGTTGGCATCGTCTTTCAATGTGCCAATTCTCTTCTTGATGGATGCACCTTCGTAGATGTCGACTTCAAAACCTGCTTCGGGATCAGCATCATCTTCACCCTCAGCTTCGACTTCTCCCGGCTCGGGCCCACGTCCACGAGCCTCTTCACCAGGTTCTTCGACTCTAGGCGGTGCGGGTCCCGCTCCACCAAGCGGGCCGAAATCTACGGCTTCCTCCTCCCTATTGGGGATCTCCGACTTCTTCTTCTACTTCTGCTTCACAACCATCCTATTCAACACCGATGATTTCCTTGATTTCCTTGAGCATCTTCATGTGCTCCAAGATGTCTTCAGAAACGGGTCGATGGCGATTGCTCCTCGCATTTCGATCTCCAACCAAATAGGGAATATCATCCTTGACATGTAGATGAACCATCTCTTTCTCAGGCGTTGTCATGAACGGCAACTTCCCACAAATCCAGTGAAAAGAATATCCCATCTTCATGCATCGTCGACCAATAGAGAACACCGTCGGCGTCTCATCCAGAACAAAGGGTTGGACTGTTTCCTTCAACTCATTCACGTAGTACTTGATAGAATCCGAAGTGGATGTAGTACCATTTGCCGTTTGGAAGACAATCTCGTCCTTGTCTTGAACAATGTCAACACCGAGGGAGGCCGCCTTGGATTTGCCGATCAAATCATGACCTCTCGGGTATGTCAGTCTCTCCTGACCACCGCGAAGATTCACTCATGGCGTCTTCGGCATCACGGTCGTGATGCACAGTCTCGACTCCGTTTCACTCTCTTCAGCGCCTTTGTCATTCTTTTTGGCTTCCGAAGTCGCGGCTCTCTTGACAGTGATAGCGGGCATTGCGATGTGAACCTTCCTCGCAATTGCCGGAGCTGCTGCTTTGGGCTTGGCCTGTGCTTTGGCCTGTTGCTTGGCGTTAGGCGCAGGAGCGGATGCTTTGGGGTTCGCTGGTTCAGCGTGCTTGAATTTGCACTGATCCGCTTTCGTGCACTTTCCTTCCCTCCATGCATAGCAGACCCCATCCCTCTTCGGTGAAGGAGTCCTCGCTGCTTTGCCGTCGCCTGTGCCCTTTCCTTTATTATTCAACTTGTGCTTGTGCTTGGGGTTATGGGAATATGGACAATCTTTCCCTTTGAGACATCCTCCTTCTTTCGTGTAGTGGAAGACGCACGGCCATTCCTTCTTCTGTTCAGGGCTCATGCTTTTCCCTTTTCCTTTTCCTTTGCCCTTCTTGTCGTGGTCTTTCGCTTTCGCTTTTGGTAGCACTTGTGCTGCTGTGTTTCCATCGTCTTCCTTTCCGGAATTTCCTCCTTTTCCCTTTGCCTTCTTCTTTTCCGCTGGCGCAGCATTCTTGTTGCCGCTCAGCAGGTTCTTGACTGACTTCTCCTTCATGTCGTAGACGTAGTCCTCACGATCAGTCTGCAGGTGGTGGACCGCCTTTTGCATGACCACCCTCATGGAGTTGGTCGATATGAGCCTGTATCATTGGGTCTTGGTAAACAGGAAACAAAACAGAACCCGGTCCGAGGCTGTAATCAATTGGCTTGGGGTGCCTGTGCATTAGAACTAGATGCCGCCATTGTAGCCCGATAGAGCCTTGTTGTTGAGGCCCATTTGTGGTCTCACTCTTACGGGTCTTCGAATTATGGCGTTTACTGGTCCTAACAGTGTCATCCCTCAGTAGAGCTCGTCCACGATCTTTTGTGTCCGCCGCGATGGCGACTTGGGTGGCATTTTCGCTCTCAAGTTCCCTGTTCGTCTCTGCCAACTGGTACACAAAGCTCTCTTGGATCTTGAGCTCTCGTCGTGTCTCTTCGATCTCTTCGGATATTGCAGCGATCTGGTTGAGGTAATCGGATTTCGCATCATTGGCCTTTTGCTTGATGCAACGAGTTTGCGAGTCACGTCGACAAACTCCTGATCCCTGGCGCGATGCATTTCCTTGATGAGCTCGATCTCTAGCGATCTTGATCTCCTCATTCATCTTTGCGTCACGTTCCTGCACTGCACGTTGTCCGATCAAGTACATCTCATCCCGTTCGCTCACGGCAACCTGTGCGCCATGGGCTTCTTGTTCAGCCTACCTGATAGCATCATTTGCTTTGCTCACCAATATATGTTGTAGCTCGTCATCGATCGCCATTGTCGGTTGCGGCAACAATGCTGTCTCCAATCTCTCACGCAAACCACGAATAGTGTTCTAGTGATCTTCACCTGATAGGAGTTGATCATCGATTGATACTCTGCGATTTCGGAAGACGCGCTTCTCCTCTCTTGTTCGGCCTTGTTCTTGCTGACCAACGAGCTTTCCTCCTCGCATCTGATTCGATGTTCAAGCAGATTCACGGTCGCGGCCATCTCTTGGTGTCGCTTCTCGTACTCGAGGACCTTAAGTTGGGCTTCGTCTTGGTGCTCTCCGTAGATCTTCACGAGATGTTGTGCCTGATCTTCGGATAGTTTTGTCTTCCCACGTTGAATGTCAATGTGTTGAGCAGCTTCTCGAAGTTGTTCGTCGGATCTTTTGAGGATATGTGCAACATGCCGTTCCGACATGCCTGCTCTCCGTTCCAGTTCCTGAATGCGCGTGACATTGCCCTGGTCGTCACGTTCATATGACTCCTGAAGCATAGCCAAATTGCGCTTAGCCTCCTCCACTTCCTGTTTGAGGGTCTTGTTCTCCTGAGTGATCTTAGACGGACTGGAGCCTGTAGGCGACTTTGATCGCCCTGTTTCCTTTCTTCACAGGACTCATTACGCCCTTCGCGCTCCTTCTCGGTGTCGATAATGCATGTACATGTCGGCTGCACACAGAACACCATTCCCCCAAAGGTTTAGGACCTTAAACAAGGGGAAATAACAGGGTGACCCTCAGAACCTGCCCTTAGGATGTTTTAGCCTGCGGCTCGGAGATTCTTAGCATCTTTCTTGGAGACGTCGCCTGTCACGTGCGTCGTCGCCCCTCGCGTTGCGCCCCTGGTCACGTGTCTGGTCACGACCCTCGCCGCGTCTCTGCTCACACGTCTCTTGTCATATTTGCCGTCCCGTCTCTGGTAACCTCTCGCGTCACGATCCTCGTCACGTCTCTTGTCGCATCTCTCGTCACGTGTCTGGTCGTGCCTTATCCCGCGTCGCGCGACTCTGTCGTAACAACTCTGGCCACGTCTCTTGTCATGACGTTCATCTTGTCTTTCATTGCGTGTCTCGACGCGCCTCTCGTCATGACTACGTCCATCTCCCGTCGCGTCTGTCTTGGAGATCCTGTCGCGTGCGTCGTCACCCCTCGCGTCACGTCTCTGGCCACGTCTCTTGTCTCGACCCTCGCCACGTCTCTTCTCAAACGTCTCTTCTCGTATTTGGCATCCCGTCTCTGGTAACCTCTCGCGTCACAATCCTCGTCACGGATCTTGTCGCATCTCTCGTCACGTCTCTCCTCACGGCTCTCCTCTTCTCACATCCATCGTCACACCTCTGGTCACGTCTGTTGTCACGTCTTTGGTCACGTGCTTTTGTGACGTCTGTCGTAACAACTCTGCTCCCGTCTCTCGTCATCACTTCCAACACATCTCTCATCATGTGTCTCGACGCGCCTCGCGTCACAACTCCGTCACATCTCCCGTCCTGCCTTTTGTGGTCTGTCTCATGTCTCTAGCCACGACCCTACTCGCGTTTCGTGTCACACACTCAGGTGTTTCGTCACGACTTCGCGATCTCAAAATGTGCTCCGCGCCCAAAACGATTCAGCCCGCCCAAAGCACACAGAGGGTTCACTGTGCGATCTCAACATGTGCACCACGCCACAGCGAGATCAATTCGACCCACCCAAAGTGCGCAGAGGTTCGCTTTGCGATCTCAAAATGCACACCGCGCCACGGCGGGAGCGACCCGACCCGCCCAAAGTGCGCAGAGGGTTCAGTTTGCAATCTCAAAATGTGAGCCGCGCCACAGCGAGCGATTCGACACACCCAAAGCGCGCAGTGAGGTTCGCTTTGCGTGCGAAAAGGCGCACCGCGCCACAGCCAGAGCGATTCGACCTACCCAAAGCGCGCAGAAGGTTCACTTTGCGTGCTGAAAATGCGCACCGCGCCACAGCGAGAGCGACTCGACCCAACGAAAGTGCTGCGCCTGCCACGAAATCTGCACGCAAGCTGGAAAGTGCTGCGCCTGCCACGAAATCTGCACGAAAAGCTCTAAAGTGCTGCGCCTTCCACGAAATCTGCACGACAAGCTCTAAAGTGCTGCGCCTGTCACGAAAAATCGCGTCACAGCGACATGCAAAAGGCTCAAAATGCTGCGCCTGCCACGAAATTAGAGCGCGGGACTGTAGCGCCAGAATGATTTCGACCATTTTGACACGTTTCAAGCCCGCCAAAACGAGCCGATTGTACGACAGCAACGAAAACGGCGCCGGCGCAAACACTATTACGCGCCTGCCAAGGACACCTCAAAACGACCACCCCTGGATCGCAAATTCCACTGGCACGGCAACGAGAACACGCAGCCTTCGAAAACACTGCGCCTGCGCAGCGAAACGACACGTCGAGCTTGAGAAGCTACGATTCCCGCACAGGGGCACGAAAAATGACAAGCTTCAAGTCAGCTAAATGGCACGTTTTCGCTTTCCCCACTGGAGCTGCAAGCGCGACACTCGCGAACACATACGGACGCTTGGGGACGTAAATTCAACGACTCCTGGTCACGTCCTAACTCCCAGACCCCCGACCTGCTACAGACGGACGCTGTCATAAGCTTTTGGATCATGTGACATGTGGTTCGAGGCGGTCGGTGGTCGCGAGCCCATGAAGGCGCTCCGTGAAATCGTCAAAACGGGCACCCACGATTCACTTCGGACATAGGCGCCCGCGGCATGACCGCCTTGCCGCTGCCTCCACTGCATCCGGACTATGCGGCTTTGCAAGTCTGCAACAGCCATGGCTTCACCTGCAATGATTAATCAGATTGTGCAGCTCGCAGGGCTGCAGCGCGGCCAGCGAGCGGACGGCATGGGCAAGGTTAGCTCCATCAGCGTGAAGACGTTGAAGGGTGGCAAGGCGGCAGGGCTCATGGCTGCGTGTTTTCCAAAAGATGATGCGTTGAAGTAATGACTGTGCCTGGTCAGGCAAAAGCAGAAGTTTGGATCAAAGATGAGAGTGATCGTCGAGTTCTTTGTGAACTGTGGGGCCCGTCTCCTAGAGCGCGTCAAGGAGCTCAAGCATTAGAGCGAGCGTGCGAGAGCCCTGCGCTAGGTTGTTCGAGCATTGAACTTCTCTGTGATCTCTGGAGAAGGCTCCGTGTCTTTGTCCGGAGAATACATGGGAGACAGCAACCGAGGCAGCGCCCTTTTGTCCGCTGGGCCGTAGCTGGCGCGATTCGAGTCAGTGGCTGTCGACGGCGGCCTTGACCTGTCTGTGCCTTGGACAGGCAACATGAGTGCAGAAGGCCCGATCACCCAGCCGGACAACATGCAGCAGTTCTTTGATTTGGGCGCGAGCCAGTCGAAGGAGGCCTTGCAGGAAGAGATCCGTGCCCTGGCGTTTGGCTGGTGGACATCCGCGACTCAAATCCCGTGTTCCAGTTTGCGAGAAGTCGGGCCTGAAGATTGACGCAGAGTCCGGCCACTGCCGACGTGCCCAAGAAGGCTGCAGCTGCAGCAAGGGAGCCAAGAAGATGGTGTTGACTGCGGTCACTTTGTCTGACTTCAGCGGCAGCTTGCGGGTTACCGTCCGCAAAGAAGAGTTGCGCATTATGACAAACTCCATCGACTTGCAGACCTTGGAGCAGAGTGTGGTCGACATGGGCGTGGCTAGCCTCACCTTTCAAGCTCGCTGCGATGTCCTTTTGGGGGCGAACAAGTACAACACTTTCGGAGACCTCCGCGCGGTTGACTTCGAAGTGCTGCAAGCAACTCCCAATCTGATTGCGCCCGTTGGGACGGAAGCCCGGCCACTTGCGCCGTACAGGTGCACGATTGACAAGGCAAGGGAGAGGGAGGGAGAGGGAGGGACAGGGAGGGAGAGAGAGGGAGAGGAAGAGAGAGGGAGAGGAGGAGAGAAGGAGAGTTGTTGGACCCCTCGCCCTCCCACCCCCCGCATGCAAAGTGCGTCGCTCCGAAGGCGCAGCAGGGGCAGAGAGCTTGTGGGAACGCCTGCTGGTCCAAAAGTGCAGGCCACAGGCATGCCGTCCCACGTGTGCATGCTGATTCAGGCAGCTGACCGGGTGAAAGCCAATCAGGTGGACAATCAAACGATCCTTGTGTCGCACGAAAAGGTGAAGTCTTTGTTGGACGAAGACGGAGATGAGTTTCGCTTGGAAGCCCTTGCGACTTTGCCCGACATGTTCTCTTTCAACGTCCGGAACCAGACCCGACTGGCAGTCGGCGCCGTGAAGTTCCGCAAGGACGGGCCGGTCTTCATGGCTAACCGAGTCTTTGCTTTGCCAGATGCCATGACGGACGAAGAAGCCAAGAACTGCATCGCACGCGAGATTGAAAATGTGGTCAAAGTGCCGGAGTGAGGCGTGGGGCCTTCTATCTTGATCGCTGACACGCCGGCCAAGAAGCGATACGCTGAGTCGGCTGTTTTTCGGGGAAGGCATCGACCCCGCTACGAGTATAAGCTTGCTGCAGCAATACGCATTTCAGCCGTAGGAGGCCTTGACCCCGCGAAGATTGTAAGGTTGCTCGCGGCTCACGGCAGGGAGGCGCTTCCTGGTGCCATCAAAGATTCAAGCAAAAAAAAGAGGTGGCAGAGCATTTCGCGTTTGCGTGTGCAAAAGCTTTGCAGATGGTACGTTGCGCTCGTCTATGATAATGCTCGCTTTGCACTGAGGCAGCGGCAGCGCCTGGCAGACGATTTGCTTGCTGCGGGTATTCCAGGCTGGCTTTGTCCTTGCTTTTGCGCATACAGCGTGGCATGCAAGGTTTTGTCCACGGCCTGGCAAGCATGTCGCTGTCATCACCACTGCCGTAGCCATTTTCCAACTTTCTTCCGTAGCGGTCACAGAGGACCAGTGGCGCAAGGCAACTGGCGAAGGCGCGGCCGTGTGCCGTTTGACCTGCCTGGCTTCGGTCTGGCAACTGCGGCGATCCGACATTCTGGGGCCAGACGATGGCAATGGCAGATTGGAGCTCTATGGTGCTTTACCGCTTGCCGCGGAAGGCATCCAGATCAAAGGTTCCCCCTTCGAGTACCAGCCTTTGCCTCTTCAGCACTGGCTCGATGGCGGTCTCCCCGAACTTTTTCTACCGCGCCTCTGGCCGCTGCGGCGACCGCGATTGTCAGCAGCGACTTCCGGCCGCTGGCCTGCAATTATGCAAATGTCTTTGCACTGTCATCCACGTTTAGACTTGTTGGTGTGTCAGCCTTGTTGGAGAAAACACTATTGTTTTTTACAATCGAGCATCGTTGCTCGAATCTCGCTAGGCCTACGTGTATACATCCCGCAGGGAACCGAAGCACGATGCGCCTGCGGATCTGGCTTGCGGTCACTGTCTCCTGAGGCGCGCTAAAGTTTTTGGGCAACTTTGACGAGCCACCGTCGGCTAGAGGCCGCAGGCTTTTTGTCCGTTGGCCGACAAAGTTTGCAATGATCGGCCAGCGAGTGTTTTTCGACGAGTAGCTGCTGCAGGAGGCTCTGACCCCGCGGCGCCAGGCGAGCGAAAGACCCGCAAAAAATAAAAACGCAGACCTAAACTCGCACTTGCGTTAGCCACCTAGGATGCAAGCTTCGCTTTGAAGATACGGGCGATCTTGCTTTGCTTTTTACCTGCCAGGATCCGACTGCGAACTGTTGCGCCAGGCACTGAGACTGTGACTGACCACACATCTCGCGCACTCTTTCGAGGAGCGCGCAGCCATCATCGCGCGAGCTGCAGACTGTATGCTTCCCGTGTGGTGGCAAAATAAGTGTCCCAGCTGCGCGGCGCTCTTGAAAGCAAAAGGCGCTCACGTGTCCGCATTCGGGTTCGTGGCTTCTATCAGGTTTTTGTGCTCAAAACCTTGCCTTGTCACCTTCTCGTTTCTCAAAGTGTTCTCAATTTGTTGCTGAGCATTAAGAATGGTCAAAAGGAGTTTGAACTGATTCTCTGATTCAGCAGTTGGGCGGCGGTGATTGTCGCGTGGAGCCCTTACCAGTTCTGATTGGCCATCTGTTTTTGTTTACACAACCAGGTAATGCCTTGCCTTGTCACCTTCTCGTTTCTCAAAGTGTTCTCAATTTGTTGCTGAGCATTAAGAATGGTCAAAAGGAGTTTGAACTGATTCTCTGATTCAGCAGTTGGGCGGCGGTGATTGTCGCGTGGAGCCCTTACCAGTTCTGATTAGCCATCTGTTTTTGTTTACAAAACCAGGTAATGCCTTGCCTTGTCACCTTCTCGTTTCTCAAAGTGTTCTCAATTTGTTGCTGAGCATTAAGAATGGTCAAAAGGAGTTTGAACTGATTCTCTGATTCAGCAGTTGGGCGGCGGTGATTGTCGCGTGGAGCCCTTACCAGTTCTGATTAGCCATCTGTTTTTGTCTACAAAACCAGGTAATGCCTTGCCTTGTCACCTTCTCGTTTCTCAAAGTCTTCTGAATTTGTTGCTGAGCATTAAGAATGGTCTTCAACTGATTCTCTGATTCAGCAGTTGGCCGGCGGTGATTTTGTGGAGCCGTTACCAGTTCTGATCAGTCATTTTTTTTGTCCACAAAACCAGGTAATGCCTTGCCTTGTCACCTTCTCGTTTCTCAAAGTTTTCTCAATTTGCTGCTGAGGATTAAGAATGGTCAAAAGGAGTTTCAACTGATTCTCAGTTGGGCGGCGGTGCTTGTCGCGTGGAGCCCTTACCAGTTCTGATCAGTCATGCCTTGCCTTGTCACCTCCTCGTTTCTCAGTGTCTTTTCAGTTTGTTGCTGAGCATTCAGAATGGTCAAAAGGAGTTTCAACTGATTCTCTGATTCAGCAGTTGGGCGGCGGTGATTTTGTGGAGCCCTTACCAGTTCCGATCAGTCATTTTTTTGGCCCGCCAAACCAGGTAATGCCTTGCCTTGTCACCTTCTCGTGTCTCTAAGTCTTCTGAATTTGTTGCTGAGCATTAAGAACGGTCTTCGACTGACTCTCTGATTCAGCAGTTTGGCGGCGGTGATTTTGTGGAGCCCTTGCCAGTTCCGATCATTTGTTGCTGAGCATTAAGAATGGTCTTCAACTGACTCTCTGATTCAGCAGTTGGGCGGCGGTGATTGTCGCGTGGAGCCCTTACCAGTTCCGATCAGTCATCTTTTTGGTCCACAAAACCAGGTAATGCCTTGCCTTGTCACCTTCTCGTTTCTCAAAGTCTTCTCAATTTCTTGCTGAGCATTAAGAATTGTCAAAAGGAGTTTGAACTGATTCTCTGATTCAGCAGTTGGGCGACGGTGATTGTCGCGTGGAGCCCTTACCAGTTCTGATCAGTCATATTTTTTGTCCACCAAACCAGGTAATGCCTTGTCTTGTCACCTTCGCGTTTCTCAAAGTCTTCTCAATTTGTTGCTGAGCATTAAGACTGGTCAAAAGGAGTTTGAACTGATTCTCTGATTCAGCAGTTGGGCGGCGGTGATTGTCGCGTGGAGCCCTTACCAGTTCCGATCAATCATCCTTTTTGGCCACGAAGCCAGGTGATGCCTTGTCTTCTCAATTTCTTGCTGAGCATTGAGCATTGTCAAAAGGAGTTTCAACTGATTCTGTGATTCAGCAGTTGGGCGGCGGTGATTGTCGCGTGGAGCCCTTACCAGTTCTGATCGGTCATCTTTTTTGTCCTCAAAACCAGGCAATGCCTTGCCTTGTCACCTCCTCGTTTCTCCAAGTCTTCTCAATTTGTTGCTGAGCATTCAGAATGGTCAAAAAGGAGTTTCAGCGGATTCTCTGATTCAGCAGTTGGGCATCTGTTATTGTTCACAAAACCAGGTAATGCCTTGCCTTGTCACCTTCTTGTTTCTCAAAGTCTTCTCAGTTTGTTGCTGAGCATTAAGAATGGTCAAAACGGAGTTTCAGCTGACTCTCTGATTCAGCAGTTGGGCGGCGGCTCATGATTTTTCTCCACAAAGCCCAGTAATGCCTTGCCTTGTCACCTTATCGTTTCGCAAAGTCTTCTCAGTTTGTTGTGGACCTCAACTCTGCCATCATTAAGCAGAAACAATATTTCCCACCGCACGGGTCCCAGTGCCTTCTGAAGGTGCTTTGATTCCTTGAACCCCGGCAAATTCAGAAACTTCAGCTTCCGGCGCGGCATCGAAGTCCCTCAATGCCTGGCTTGCTAGACCGTCCAAATTTCCATTGACTTGGCGCAGGATGCGACCTCTGACAAGCCCGCGACTTGTTTGCATCAAAATTATTACGACGCTCAACATGTTGTGATGTGATGAGAAATCCCCCACAGTTGGACCGCGTACCCAATGTCATCTCGTCTACTGCAGTAAACTTAGATCTTGTCAGACTTGGTGTGATGTTTAGTTAGTTGCGTAGGTCATGTCCGCCAACCCAGATCCCATGAGGGTGCTCCCCATTAAGCCTCATAGCTGTTTGAGATTTGCAGTTGATGCAAAACTGTCTCAAGGACTCGCTGGGCTGACCCACTCAAACAACACGTGTCTCTGTGGCGAGTTGCTCACCGGAAACGTGGAGTTTTACAGATTCACGGTGACAATCTGTTGACATGGAGTCGACGGCAGTGGGGAGGAAGGGTCTCCAGTTTAGGGCCCCCGCTCCTCCCTTTAACTTCATAAAACACACAACCGTAAGAACACACAAATTATTTGTGCATGGCAACCCTTCATTTGCTCATCCCGTCTCCAAGTGAACAAAACTATGCGACCTCCGTCATTCCAAAGTGTGGTGGGCTCTCTCTGGCCTGCCTACGCAAGCCAAAAAGGAACCTCAACCAAATTCATGTTCCTGACTGAACAAACATGATTCAGCACATTTGCTGGTTAGACTTAACTGAGCAAACTGACTGCCATTCACAGCCTGAAACGAAAAATCCCCAAGAACCCTTCAGAACCCGAACTTGCGTATATTTTGCCCAGTTGGGGAGAACCGGTCAGTCTCAATTGACTCAAGTGGAACCAGCCCTCCAGGGCCTTCATTGAAACAAGGCCTTGAAAAAAACCTTTGACGCATACTGAGCCAAAGAATCGAAGGACAAAGCTACGCCCCCGCTCCTCCCGTGCACGGCCCAGGTTGGCAAGGGCTGCCCCACGGCCCACCAGGCCCTCCTGGTTGGAAAAGGTGATCGGAATGTGTCCCGACGGCCCTAGAGTGAGAAGTTCGCATTTTTTGGCAACACGGCCAGCTGAGACATGCGAGCTTCGCCTTGCCGATCCAGCTTCGCCCTGTCCTTGTGCTGGGGGCAGAGCTCCAGTGCCGCTTCGTACCTGGCTTCGTGGCGAATCCGGAGGGGCAGCAGCGGATTTCTCTTTCCGTTCTCATGCCTTCTCAGCGGATTTCTCTTTCACCAACCGGTTTTGTGCACTTTCGGGTATTTTGGCAGATTTGGCACACTTTCGGCCCTTGAAGACTAAGTTTCTTTTGGACAGGAGACTGCGCAAGTCCGTATTTGCGGGAAGGAAGGGTTCTCATGCTGACATTCAGCCGTGCTTCATCTTTTGTTGCGGGCTTTTCAGGAAGAATTCTCTCATGCAGCAAGTGGCCTCATCCATTTTTCCTCTCCGCAAGGCTCCATTTGCAAACGCAGACGGTGCACCAGCTATGCAGCTGCCGGAAGAATGCGCCTGTCTGCATCTGGCCCGAAAGGCTGGAACTCACAATCCTGATTTCCACGAGTGCTTCCAGCGGTTGCCAGAGGAAGGCATGTTGTAAAACCTAGAAATGAACATCCGGGTTATCTGCCACAGTGGCAACCGGAAGCCGGAAGTGCTCGCGCGCGTCTCAGAGCATCGGATTGGCCTGCATCTCGGGCTCAACCACTCCTCGAGGGTTCCACGTCAGTTTTCCGAAACAATGTCACAAGACTGAAAGTTCGAAAGTTGGTGGGCCCTTCAAAGATTCGCAGGCACCAACGCCCCCTTTGGTCTTGAAGCGTGCGTGGCATGTTACAATGCGTTCACAGGATTAAGGCGATGCAAAGATTATCTCCGCAAGTCAACGGCCTTGCTCTGGAGCACCACCCGACCCCAACCGCTAGCTGCCGGCCTCGAAGGACATTGCACCTTTAACAGCAGGTGAGTCCTCCTCAAAGGGCGAATCTGAGAGGGCTCTTCAAACGAACAGACCTCTTCTGACTTTCCTTCTTGAGCAGAAGGGTCAACAAAAAGGCGTCCCCTTTCTGAAGCTCACGTGATGAATTATATGCAGAAGGCCCTTGAGGTGATTGTGCTGTAAACACGTGGCGCAGAATCAGCGCACGAAAGCCCTGAACGTTTTTAACCCTGCCCTTTGGCAATGGCAATAAGTGCAGTGCAAGTTTAATTGATAGTGGCCTGTTCCTTTTTCTGGGCCGCAATCTTATCCGCCGGGTGCTTGAAACTTAGTTGTGCTTCTTGGCTTGGTCAAATTGCATCTCCCCTTTGCAGGTCTTTAAGGGCAACAAGTGACTGGAACAACTTAACGAACCTGACACAACCTGGTCGAATCTGCTCCGAGCTTCCAGAGTCATTTGGAGAATACCAAACTCAAAGAAGGAGTAAGCCAACCTCAGATCATTTTGCCGGCATTTTGACGGTGGATTGAGCACATTTTTGCTCGCTTGGTCATCTTCAGCGCCGGACAAAACTCAGCAAGGAAACCAATAGTGCCCGAACTGACTCTGACAAAAGTAGACTCCGAAGACTGATCAGTTGAACCCAAAATCAATGAATTGTTGATTGCTGGGGAGCGAGCCACACAACCATGTCAGTTTGGGGGTGCGACTCACCCCAGGGGATTGCACGTCCTATTGTATCAGAACTGGGAACCATGCAAGAAGCAGTCGCCACGTTGTGCTTCCTTCCAGTCACCAAATGCGGATTCCGTGTGTTTTGACGCGCTCCGTCTAGATTGAATCTTGGGATCTGGACCACTTGAGGCACACGAAAGATCTACCACGGGGTTCCCTATATTTTCTCTTCCAACATCAACCACCAAGAGAAAACCACACCTTTTGGGCTGTTCAGACCACCACCAAGGACATTTAGGGAGCCCTGTTCCAGTCCAAGACACAGCAGCCGGGGTTGCCCTTTTCTTGCAGTTAATGCCCAGTTTGTTTCCGTTGGAAGATGGAAGGGGCACGGCTGTCAGGGTTCCCGCTTGGATGTTCAAACACCTCATGTTTGAACCAGCCCGTGTTGAGAGGCCCATCCTTGAGCGCACCGGCCGCCAGCAGCTTGGGCACCAACTCTCCGGCCCACAACTTCCGTTGCACCTGAAGCCGACGGCCCCGAGCGAGGCGATGCCGTCAAATTGCCTCTGCAAGTTTCTGGCCCACTTGATCCGGGGAAACAAAGACGCAGGCCCAACGTCGCAAAGTCGGCAACCAATGAAAATGAAATTCCGAAACTAAGCGCAATGAAATGACTCGGAAACCAACCATGCTTCTCGACACTTCAAGGGTCATTCTTTGATGTTTCCCGAAAAGGAGGGCTCCCGTAATGGCTGGTCAAGCCCGGCAACAGTCTCCTGGTGGCCGTGAGAATTTGATGCAGTGGAATAAACAACCACAGATCAATAATTGGGTACGGCTTGCTTCCCATTTGGGGTGAAAGCTTTCCATGATCCATGCGGTTTGAAGTCGCGGCGCAAACAAGTAATCCAAGCTGCCGCCTCAGAAAGGTCCAACTGGCATCATAGATTAGTCAGAACAAGAAAAAACAAAGTAACCCAAATGTGTCTCCCAGCGTTCTAACATTATTGCCGCGCAAGCTTCCTTCCAACACCGTCCATTTTAAAAGACCTGGGTTGACTACCCAAAAGGGCAACCCAAGAGAAAAGGCAAATCCATTCGCTTTGGCAACCAACGCCAACTTGTTCAGCAAACAGCCCCCAAGCCCTCAACCTCCCCACAACACCGCCCCCCCCAACCGCCTCCGAGAAGCCGCCCTCGCAGGCGCCCTGCACAAAGATCCGCGGCACGGACCCGGCGCCCGTGAGCGCCTTCATGTGCGCCTGACGGAGACTCGATTCGTTTTCGGTTTCGGCCGAGCCGGCGAGAGCTTGGTGTCTGAGGTGAGCTCTTTGGCGGAGTGATGTTTAAGGGGAAAAGTGGCCCTGAAGTTTTGATTTCGGGCCAAAAACGGCTCAGGGCTCGAACATGGGACCACTGGGCATCTCCAAATGGAAGGGTCGTCTACAAAGCGCAAACGACAAAACCCATTCGTTTTCCCAAAGCACCTGCGCAACTGGCACACCCATGACGGAGCGACCCCAGTTGGGAGGACCCAATCCGCGGGGCAGCATCCAAAGGCTGGCATGCTTCAGGTCGCAAGAAAGATTAGGCGGGTTGGATGGAGGGAGATGTGAAAACGATGGAGGAACGACACAAAGGCTGGAAGCAATAGCACCGGCGGGCTGAAAGGCCGAAACAGAATGGCTGAAACGCTTTCAAGGTCATCGAATGACTTAAGCTTCAACCGTGCGACAGACATCATCTCTTCTGCGTGCTATCATTCGAGCTTGTCGCATTTGCGGGTGCTATTACCTGCGTTAGTTCTAGAGGCTGATCTTATTTTGAAGGGCATGAAATCACTTCGTTCCTGAGAGTCTCTCGGGCACGCCCGCCTGCTTTCACGCCTTCACGCACACACGAATAACGCAGAACTCTGTATGGGACCCGCGGTGAGCTGAGATTGCTAAAGTTATAGTGCAGCTGGGCATGAATTCTAACTGGGGACCTGGTGGGCATCATTTTCATGAGAACTTCTGTGCACCACCCATTTTTAAGAGTGCGCCCGCTGAACATAAACATGACATGGCGACATCCACATGCAAGCTTTGCCTGCTGGTGCTTTGTGACAAAACCTGGTATCCGAAAGACCAACACAAGACCAGCTTGTTTGACTTCTGGGACCCTCTTCATAACCTTCTCAAAGCCTCTAAACAAAGAGCAAAGATGGAAAACAACAAAACCCTCCTTAAACACGGAGCGAACATGAGAAACCAACAAGTTGCTTCCAGTCCACTCTCAGCCAAACCAAGCCGGGAGGCGCCTGGAGAGTCTTCTTCGACTCGGCGGGCAGGTCGTCGATCTCGTAGACCGTGCACTCTGCCTGGACAAAGCAGTCGGCCAAGGAAGGACATCTTCCATGCAGCAAAACGGTGGACCCCAGATCGGCCCGCTTCTCAAATGATTGGACAACACAGTTCAGTGACCTGGTCACTTCAAATGATTCAGGTTCATGCACAAAAATCCAATCGCATCAAAGGGTGATTTATGCAGTTTAGTTCTCTGCTGTAACACCTCGACACAAATCGCAAGTTCCCATGCTTTGGGCAAGTCATCTCCAGAATGGCGTTCTTTGTGGAACTATCCTGGAAATCTGCCTGGCCCGGGAGAATCGATCCAGGAGAGGCCTTGCTGTCCGCTGACAAACAAGTCAGCAAATAGCAGGAGTTCCCACAGTCACGGCAAGTCCCATTCAAAAGAACCAACGTCAGGACCCAGTCGCATGTCCATCAAATCACGGTAGTTTTTTTTGGACAAACTACAGCGGTTGGTGGACTGAACCCAAAATTCATCAAATCGTCCTCGTGAGAGCTTGACTATGGGAGAGCACGCTCTCTCGCTTGTTTAAAATCTACATGTTTGTTTGTGCCGCTGTGAGGGAGCAGTATGAGACACGCAAGACAAATATTGGTCATGAACTATGAACCTGCCCGACACTACTAGAAGTAGGCGTACTGGACCTACGTTAGAAAAGTAGGAACATGACAGTGCTAGGAATATGCCCTAGGTACAGCATAAGTATGCTAGACACACTCGAAACATATGCTGGGGTACTTGCCAGAAGCAGTTGGCCAAAGTTTGGCATAAGAAAACGTTGAGCAGTTACCAAGCATGTATCCCAACCATGTCCAGCAAAAAAGCTAGATGGTGTTTGCTGCTGTTTGCACCAGCCAAAGTAACAAATATTTAATCGATTTCCAGCAAATGCTTCCCCCCCGGCAAATGTTTGTGCTATACATGCAACACATATTCGAGAGAGACAGGGACGGACATATGTTAAACATTACCAGGCACATGCCTAATATCAGCTGGATTTTCGCAAGGGAAAGATTCGCCTTTCAACGAGAACCGGCTTTTGGAAGTTGAGAAAGAAATCCCACATATGCATTTGTGCGTTTGGTCAGCGACCCTTTCAAGGGGCAGACACTGGAAGGACACATCGAACCCCGTCATCTCCACGGGATTGAGTATGCTCTACATACACTACTCTATGACTTCACAAGAACTTTGATATGTGCTGGACACATGCTATCCATTTGATTGACACATTGTATTTGCTTGACATGTTGTATACTGGCCAGGAGTTGGGCAAACGCCAAACATATGCTAGGAAGGCTTCAAGCAATATCTTGACAAATTACAACATGAACATAACAGGATTTGAATGGACATCTGCCAAACATAAATTTGATATGTGCAACATCCTGTACGCAGGAGCAGGTACGCTAGACACGCGCTAGGACTATGGCTGAATATGATTGGGAGGCAAGCCGTGCGCTTGCGCACGCCGACCTGCAACGCACTTGGTGTCTGATGTAGGCTTGTCTCCTAGGAGAATCCCGGCATGGGTGATATCCCATTAGTCAACCCCAGTACTTGCCATGACACTAGCCTGGCCTGCAGCTCCTCCAGCAACTTCTTGGCGCGCTTGCAGAAGGGGCACGCCCTGAAGCGGGCAAGCCATCTGGCCGGGAAAGCGAGAAACGAGCAGCCTGCTATTGTCGTTTTGATTTGATAAGCGAGTTGGACTGGAGAACGAAGTCCCAAGCAAATTGGCCATCCCCAGCAGCGATGGGCAGCAACCTACTAAGTGTCCGGGCGGAACCTCCGAGTGGAGTCTGAGCCCCGGGCGTCTTGGAGATCAGGAAGCATGCGTTGGTGTCCTCAGCTTCCGTTCGAACAAAGCTGACAGATGATGCATCACAGACCAGGCTTCACAAGGCACACAGCAAAACACACAAAGATACGTACGGTATATCTACATATATATATATAGTACATACCTAGATATACATATCTAAATAAACATATATGTATAAGTATGTCACCCTTAGCAGGGCCAACTCCGAATACACTTGCTGCAGTTCATCACACACTTGTGTCGTGTGCATGGTAGTGTAAATTCGGATGTTGTTGAGTTGTTTCTTCTTCCTGAATTCATTTAGTTATGATAAGTATTTGCACCATAAACGAAGACGGATTGCATTTTGATTTAGGTCCCATATTTCAAGACATACCCAAATGGGTGTGGCTTCTTTTGAGGGTACCACTTTTGGGGTTGCTTCACACGGAAACCAGAGGGACGCCACTTAGGGGTTCCCTCAAAAAGACCCACCCATGTCGTCCCCGACACGGCCGCAGGATCCTTTTCCAATGACAAATTAGTCATTGGAGATGCTTGGGCTCACCTCAGCATCCGGAATGCTTGGTGTGTGTGTGTGTGTGCTTTTTCTTCCCTAAGGGTATGTTTGTTTCCTAATAGTTTTACAATCATGTTTTTTTTCTACGCTTCAACAGTTTCACCTGGTTGTTGAGTGGCATTCTGGAGCGAAGGATCTTTCAGTTCAGAACGGGGAAGCTACCGCTAGAGCCGCTAGAAAAAGTATGGGTCGTTTACTTGCAGTGGAGAGAGGGGGCTGCAAAGAACCAATATATTTGCTGATATTTCGCAGGTTGAGCAGAAGTTGTCTCAGCATTCGGCGTCGTTGGCAGCTTCCCTTAAAGCGTAAAAGGCAGGGAATACACACACACACAAACAACATAGGGTTTTCTTGTTCAAAACATGCAAGTGGGCACGCAAAGGAACATATTTGAATGTTGCACACTTCAACCCAGGACACATGCAACAGGTCTGACAGCCGGAGGCTTCAAAACCAGCACTGGGAGAGCAAATATGCAGCTCTAGAGGACAAACGACTCCAAGCTTGAAGCCCCAAAACCATGACAGAGACAACCGCAATTAAGGCAAGACACAAGGTGTTGTCTCCACCAAAACAAAGGGACATGCCTACAAACATGTGGGTTGTGGGAGGAGGGTGAGCATGTAGCATGCTGACATATGTATATGGATATATCTATACTCACATATATAATATATGTATATATATATATATATATATCACACACTATGTACCAATGATCCACGCTGGCACTTGTGCAACCCATCGTAAACTATTGTTTCTTTTTGCCCATTTTGAGACCAATCCGAAGCCCAAGACATGTGCAAGACCCCTTCCATCGGCGCGTCTTGTTTACCAAGGGGCGCTAAGATCCTGCACCAGTCGCGCAGCATCCCCGGAGGCTACAAAGCCCTGGCAAGCTGTGGCAAAGCGTGCGCACGGCATAAATCTGACTCTCAGACCATGGCACTGCAATGCTCGCCTTGGGAAGGGCAATCGTTGCTTGTGGGACAGGCAATAGTCTTTAGCAATACTCGAGCTAGTCGCGATGTGGCGATGCCACAGAGCCACATTTAAGTTGGACAGCAATCAACAAAGACAATAGGTAGTTCGAGATGGATGGCTGACATGTCTTCAACACCATCTGGTGTCAAAACTAGAACACCCCTTTTTAAGAAGCCGCTGCCATTTGGCGGAGAGGCCGGGTTTTGGACACATTCCCTCTCACCCGCGCCCCGCGCTGGGCCGAATGGGGCCTCCAAAGCGGGCGATGATCTGAGAACCTGACTGTGCCGCAAGGAGGCCTTGTATCGGGCGTTCAGGTGGGGGAACCTTTGGTAAGCTTGTCCAGCCGCCACTCTGCAAAAGAAATGTCGCACTGCAACATTGGGATTTCAAGAAACTTCGGACATCTTTCATCTGCGCCACCAATTCCCAAGAAAGGGGGTAGGATGCAGCAATATAGGCACAACAAGCAGATGCATTACATGCCGTGGTTGGGGGAAGGGAACGGGAAGCAACGCGGACAAGCATTGTGTGTTCACACTGTTGACAAGTTGCTGATTTTGGGGTCGTCTGACCCACTGGGGGGAAGTTTTGCGTCAACATATTTCATGAAGGGTTGGAGGAGGTACGACTTGATTAGTATTGTGCGTGCTGTGTCGCCTGGACTAAAAGCGGCATTCCATTGTTAACATAAATACCAAACACAATGCTGGCAAGCTGTGGGTGTCTCTTGTGATGTGAAAGCTTTTGGGCCAAACACACACACACAGAGTGTCTCTCTCCTGATAGTTGCTGATTTTGGTTCCTTGACCCATGTGAGACAAGTTGCGCTTCTTTGGCTCTTCCTTGAACTGTATGACCACACATGCCAGCTCCACTGGCTGAATGTGCGGTTTCACAGGGTTCACACAACGGCAAATCCAGACTACCAATGCAAACTTCTGCGGACGGATCCGGAGGAGGATACAAATCAGGGGTTCCTCAGATGAGCCATCCCAAGCTGACATTCAACAGATCCCAGCTATCTTGGGACACCCCGTGGCTGAACGTCAGACCACAAGTTCGCGCCCGAACTCGCGAAAAAAGGCGCCTGAACGCTCAAAGTGCGGTGCCAAAGCCTGCCAGGGGTGGCAAAACTGGCTCAGACTCCAAAGCCTTGGCTCGTTGGCCAGCGAGCCTCTGGAAATACTTGTTACTTCTGACTGCAGTGAAATGGTTGGGGCCCAATCGTTGGGAGGGAACCAAACGGAACTGTTTATGACCGGTGCTTTGACGCCGCATCTGTCTGGATGGGCCCCTTCTTAGACCGGCTCCGCTGGTCCAAACAGGTGCTAGGCCTGGCAGCCGGCACACGCCGCAACATGGCGCGATGCGAAGCGAGATGGGTGCGGGGTCCTTACGTGTCTCGTTGAGCTTCCTTCGGGTGAAAACTCAGTTGAGGATGGGAAACAACCGAGATCATCTCTTTTAAGGACACCCTTTTGGGGTGGTGTTAGAGAAAAATCACAAGCACAAGGACACCACACATGTTTTTGGGTTCACTATTTTGAGATGCACCCAAAAGGTGCTGTTGACATATTGCCACTGTGGTTGATCCCCGATCCAAAACCATACCTGCAACGGCCACTGGATACATGAAAACATCACTGCTTATGATGTAAGCAGTGTTCTAGGGACAAAAAGCATATCAGGCATCGTGTAGTATCGGGTGATAATAAGATCAACAAACAAGCGGAAATCAATGATTCATTTGGCTGCTGTCCAGTGCTGGGCTTCCCATTTTCTGCCCAGATTTCAGCTGCACGGCTCTTAGCCAATTCCGAGCATTCGGCCGATCCCATCAAATCACACCTCCTCAGGGTGGGCTTTGAGCCAAATCCCGACTGTGGCTTAGGGAGCAAAGCGCCAAATGAGTCAGACCGCTCTTAGAGGCCACAGTAAGGCAAATGCTCTCTTCAACACCTCAAACTCGCCGTCTAGAAAGCTGGGAAATCAGGACCATCACCTGCTGGAAGTGGTCAATTAACTTCTATCCAATGACCAATAGCTCAACTGTCAGTACAGCTAGTCTGTCTGCGCTGCGAATGCGTGTATATCAGGTTTCTTGCATAGTTTCATGTGTGTCTGACCACCGTTGATTTCTGATTCGATCCAGCCTCGATTCTTTCGGGGGGAGTCCTTCACAATTTCTTAAGTGGTTGCATTTCGACGGACTCTCAAGACTACTTGGTTCCTGTCAAAACCCCATTTGGGTTCATTATGTGCTTCTCGGCTACTCCCATGCAACTCCATGTTAATCCGTGGAGTATTGGATGTCTGCCTTTCCGCTGGTTCTGAATCATTTAAGGGTTTTGCAATCGCCTTTGGATCATTTGCTCAAGGTTTTCTGGGTATTCAGGTTGTATTCGCAGGGCTTTCACTGCCCCCCATTATGTTGCCAGTATCAAGGTCTCCACCGGAGTGCAGCTTCCCCCTCTTTGGCGGTTTGGAGGTTAGGCGGTCGTTTCTCATTCACCCTCTCCAAGCACCAGAGATTCAAATTCCCAAACCACCAATCCAAGCCGCCAATTGGGGGCTACCGGATAAGGTTAGAGGGAACCACCCAACCAGTTGCTGACTTTGACAGACGGCATACCAGTGAACAACAGCCCAGAAATCGTCATGTCTCAACAAGGGGCAAGTTCAAAGGTCAAACCAAAGGGCTAAGTTCAATGGACATGACCAAAGTTTCTATTTTTTTCAAACACGTACACACATGTCTTTTTTTGGCTTTTATAAACAAACCAAATTGTGCACACATGGTAACATATATGCACATAACAATGCTACCAGGGCCGGCAGGTTCGTTTGACATCGTCCTGTCGGAGCACCTCTCCAGCGCCGCCTTCTGATCGCCGCTGCGCGCCTTGCCGATGCCTTCCCTCACCTCAGAGGGGTCGATCGGCGACCAAGGATAACCAACCACCCAATAGCTAGAACACATTCGAACCAACCCAACTCCCCGCCCCCTGGTGACCCTTTTGGGTGACTTTTTTGGGTGACCCTGCAAATGGCTCGACAGGTAGAAACGGGGAGCCGATTTTGGGTCGACCAGGTTTAGTGGGTACGCCCCCCAAACTTGGCTGTGAATTCCCTCAACGCCAATTCTTGGGTTAATTGCGTTGTTGATCATTAAGTTGTGACGACCCCGTCTGTTTGGTGCTGATTCAATAGGGACCACAAAGGCCACTGACTCCTCAGAAGTGACCGAGCTTCTGGGTGCTTCAAGGGAAACATCCTGCCAACGCGTTTTTTGGGGAATATTTTGGGAACTCAAAGCCAGAAACAACACGGTGATCAATCGCGCCTTCGTGGCAAATACTGGGGGCGCCTTTACTTTTTTGCCCATATGAGCCCCGGACAAAAACTACTTGCTTCCTAAATGGACAAAATAAAATCGGGTTGCAGAGCGCAGATAGTCCAGGCGACCTGAATTTGAACCAGCTATCTTGACCCATTGCCAAGGGCAGCAACCCGCCGGAATCAATAATTTGTGTCAGGTGAACCAAGGGCAACCCCCAAGTAACCAGATCTCAAGATCATAGAACGATCCCTCCCCTTTTTCCCGTAGGTCCCGACGCGGCGGTCCGCCCAGCTGCGGCTTTGGGTGCGGCTCAGGCGCGTGCCGCGGCCCCTGAGAAAACGAGAGCTGCGGGCATTTTAGGGGGGGGTGGGGGTGGGGCGTGGGATTCCCTTGGCTTTCCTCTGGCAAAATGGTGGATGATGGTGGGATTCCATTGGTTTCCCTTAGACAACCATTTGATTTCTTTAGCTTCCCAACTTCCCCCCGGAAGGTGGGCCCCGTGGGTGGCCCGGGAAAACAAGTGGGTTGCTCGTTGCTCTTGGAGATGGGTACTTATTGTTTTGAGCACGTCGAGCTCGTTGCTGGAGGTGGGTTGCTCGTTGCCCGAGCCCCCGAGCCCCCGAGGCCCCGCCCCCGGGTGACGCACGTCTGCGACGGCAACAGCTTCCCAAGTCCCCCCCTCCCCCCGAAAGGAACGGAGGCCGCGCGGGAAAAGACTCCGAGGAGGAAGCCGCAAGTGATGGGTTGATAAGGCTTTTTGTTGCCCCCCTGAGGCGCCCCAATCACGCAAGAATGCTCTGATTTGGCTTTATCAAGATTTGGGGGGAGCTTTGGGGGAGGGAGATAGCACCCTGTGATAAAATCAAGGAGTTTGGCCGAAACAGATTCTGAAGCAAAAACCACTTTCCGAGCTTGGTTTGCCATTGACGGCAACCAACACATCATGTGGAGGGAACAATCACAGTCCACGGGGTTGTTGGTTTTGGTTGAGTGAAGACATGGGTTTGGGGGTCTTTATCTTTGCTTAGTCATTCAGGGTTTTGGCTTTCAGGTTTAGTTTATGGTGCATTTGGGAGCCTCGCCAAGCAAAGGCCAAACGTGTGTTTTCGCTTGTGCCGCCTTCGAGTTGAATTGCGACCTGTCACCAGCCTTTACGAACGCGGAGGTTTCAGTTCCAAAGGCTCCTCCCTTTGCCCGAGGCTTTCTTGCGGATTGATCGTCAAAGGCACAAACTAGCCGTGGGCCAAACCCTTCCAGCCTTCGCATGTGACAGCTGGATTGACCCTTCTGCAAACCAGAAAAGCCATCCCAACCCTGCAATTGTAAAACATCTCTGTGGCTGATGCCCGAAATGCTGTTCGACGGTTGAAACAGAAACCACAGGACACCAACCACGCGGCGAGGATTTCCCAACCGAGATGCATCCATTTGGACGTGTCTTTTCAGACTACTCTTTTGGGATGGTTGAAAGAGAAAACAACCATTTGGGTTTCATCCATCCCATCTTGTACATGGATTTCGTCCGTCCACAGTATTTGGGTATGTGTTTTTTGGAGGCGCGGCCACCTTTTCGGGGTTGGTGTGAAGGAAAACCAAAAGGACAACCAACACTTTTTGGCTCTTGGTTGGTAAGCTTCCCGAAGGCCTTGGGTGGGACCACCTTCCCCCCCCCCCCCCCCCCATTTTGGTGGGATTTTGTTTGGCGCTCAGCCCCGAGGGCAGCACAAGGCGGAGCCTGGCCAAAGCGGGGGCTTTGGTTCCCCCGTGGTCGGAACACCGAACTCCGCCGGGTTTCGGTGGTTCCGGACCTGTTCCTTTCAAGGAAAACGACACTGGCCTGAACAAACACCAACCTTGCTCGGAACCATCTCAACAACAGCACAAAATTTATTTCACAAATAACACAGACCTCTTTGTGGTTTTGGTGAATCAATTTGTCAAGTGTTTCTCATGGTTGGTGATTTTGTTAAAGTTATTATTGGTATATTTTAAAGTGTATTTAAATGTGTATTTTTAGGTGTATTTAACGGCGTATTGTAGGTGTATTGTAGTAGGGTTTAGGGTTTAGGGTTTAGGGTTTAGGGTTTAGGGTTTAGGGCAAGGGAGATCTTCAGGGAAGTGATTCCCTGCTTACGGCACGCCTTTTGGTGTGAAAATGAGGAGACCGGCCCAAACAAACATAAACAACTCCGTTCCGGTTGGTTTTCCGTTGAAACCCACCAAAGTTGCTGGTTCTCAGTGAGCTGCAAGAGTTGTGGGAATGAACCTTGGAATCCCCAGAAAAGAAACCACAAGGGATGGTTCAGTAGGGTCACTCTCGCAGTCCCTGAGAACCAGCAAGCAAAAACGCCGCCAGCTCAAACCTTTCGATCGGATCGCCTTCGGCCTCAGGCGCGTCCACCTAAAATGCGGAGCCGGCGTGCGACCGGGTTGACGGCGCTGATTTTTTCAGGGGCTTTCACGGGTGAACACCCATAATTCTTCTGAACGCATCCAATCTGAAATGGGTGCCCTTTGGCGCCACAACAAAAAACAATCCCAAAAAGGGGAATCCAAGGAAGGCCAAAATCGCTTGATGGTCCCACAAGGGATGTCTCCAAATAGGGGAGTCAGCCTGAGGGTGCCTGGTGAGTTCTTGTGGCGTTTGGTTTCTAGGGTGTTGGTAAATGGCTGTGGGTCAAAAGCGATGGTACCATTTGGGGTAGGTGCATCACCCATTTTAGAACCTATTTCAGTTGGGATGTTCACTGGGGCTTTTGACCCATGGCCATATGACCGGGAGCTTTCCGCAAGTTGGTCCTGGCGCGGGCTTCTTCTGGGCCTTTGCCGCCTTTGCCATCCGAGGCAAGCGCCAGGCTGCCGTGGAGGGACACCAGGCCCAGGTCCTTTGCCTCGCCGGCGTGCGTGCCGGCTGAGTTGCAACATTCTCCTCTCATATCCATACACATAGACACACATATACACATATATATATATATATATGTATATATGCACATACACATACACAATTACAGACATACACTCAAACAAAACACATATTGAATGGTGCGCAACTCGAGTTGCACTAAGACTAGCGTTTGGATGGAGTTCTTTTTGCAACAACTGAAAGGGCGCAGCAAGTAGCAAACACCCGGCAAAGGCGCTTGAAGCAGCTTTGAAGAAGTAGGCCTGTATCCAAACAAACACAAAATAATCGAACCAAAATTGACAATAAATTTGTGCCATTATTTTCAGCGGGGATCCTTCTTGGGGACCTATGTGGCCTTGGGCCTTGCCCCTGTTCCGTTGCTTCGGCTGTGATTGAGCTTCTCTACAACTCGGAGCATAAATGCCTCATCCAGTTCGGGGGTGTGCTAATGGTTCGAGGGACCGCTTGGACTGGAGGCAAGCCAAGCCATCCGTATCCATTCCTCAGGGATTTTCCGTCTGAAAAACGCCCAGATGGAAGTTCCCCGTCCGTTACCAAAAGAGATACGGTCGAGGGGGCGTCCTCAGCGAGCGGATCAACTCGACGCGCAGGATCAATGAACCCCCGATTGATGAATGGGCCAATCCACGTGACATCCTCAAAATGATGGCTTCAAGGAAAACCACATCGGGACCCGGATGCAATTTTCAGAACCCCTGACAAAGTTCACCTTTTGGGGCCCAGATCACTTTTGGGGGGTTGATCCACCTAGCATTGGACGTTGGCAACTCTCACTGGTGGGACTTGGGTGGTGTGACCAATGTCATCCCCTTCTATAACATACATGCATGGATGAACATATGAAGGTACGCTATGCATGCGTGCGATCTTCATCATATATTCATGTGTACATTAATGTGACCTGTGAATATTAGCCGTGCTGCCCAACTCACAAGCCGGAAGCTTCCAATAGACACCTGCCTGTCGAATTGCGGGAGGACCACACGCAGATCTTGCCTCTGCCTGAGAAACCACGTCAGGGGCCGTCTCTGGTGCATCCCCAAATTCGACAGAACACTTTGGATGCCCCAGCCACCCAGCCATGGATCTCAGTTTCACTCTTTCAACATGGCTGTCGGATGCGCTGGGCCGTGGTTGGCAGTAAACACATAGGGAGTTTCGCAGCAATCACCGATCCCCCCGCTTTCCTCCGAAGTGGCGTTCAACCCAGGGTTGCTAGTTGCGAAGCCGCAGCATGAGGGCAAAACCGAAGATGCCACTCCCACCAGGTTGAAACGTGGAAATGCCTCTCCTGGAAAGAAAGCTTCATGGGTGGCGCAACTACTTTTCTGGAGAGCGGGCTTGGGAAGGATTGCCCCATTGGTCAAAAAATCCGGCAACTGCGAGGGTGTCCTTGCTCCCATCTAGGGCACCCACCGTACGGTCCGTCAGCGTGTTAAGACATTTAATGCAGCAAGAAATTCAACCCTCAAGTTCGACGCTCAAATGGTCCAGAAAAAAAAGAAAGAAAAAACAAACACGGGAATGATTGGAAACGCTCCGAATCCGAAGCCATCCGAACCTGAGCAACTCGAGCCCCCGAGCGAGCAACCGAGCCGAGCTTGACTGAAGCTCGCCACTTCGATGGCCACGGGGCCCGACCGGGAACACCGGACGCCCGTTTTTTTCCTCCTTTTTTTTCTCATACATTTAAACAGGGTCTCACTTAATTCAAGTCATTCCAAAGAAGTGGTTGCTTAAATCTACCAAATTAGAAAACCGGTCAAGACTCGGGATTTTTTTGTCCAATCAAACGATTAATAAAACACACGGTTCTTGTTTTAACATACCGCTCGACCGTAGGTTCTTCGGCCCTGGTCTTTGACCGAAAGACTTGGTCAGGAACTGCAGGGTGGGCCAAGCCCTTGCTGCATGTTGACAACTAAGATCTGGTTGTTTACACCTATTTTGCCCGGGACTGGAACAAGAAGAAATGCAACAGGGAGGAGGAGCTGACACTTGGCGTAGAATAGCCCGGGCAACAGAAGCACGACAGGAGAAATTCGTTCATATCCCCAAGCCGCTCTCATTAGGCAAGAGGCTGCTGCTGCACTTTGGCATGGATCTTGTCGCAAAACGTCAGACACACCGCCCTGGCCAAAGCAAATCGAGCGCAGGGGTCTCAACTAACAAACAAGGAGGGGCAAACATTATGAGCAATCAAACACTTCTAGTGAACACGCTCAGTCAGGATTGAAGTATACCAGCCTTCCTTGTCAAGCCAATTAGCCAAAACCAATGGGTCCAGTGCCAGGGTTCATCAGCAACTCTTTCGGATGGACCAAAGTCGTCCGTGGGCCTGGAGGCCCATGCTTCCCGCATCCCTGAGAAACAAGAACACGTCCATGTTGAGCGGCTTAGTTGAAACAAGAGACATAAACCAAAAGAAGGTTGGTCCTGACTCTTTCGCCCAAGCGTTCTTCGTTTTGGTCTGGCTGCAATGATGTGAAACGCTAAGAGGGCACTTTCAAGCCATATGCCTTGCAGTCTGCTTTCAACAAGTCCTTGGAATCTGTCCGTGCTTGGCTTGAAGTGGAAGAACACATGACCAAGCGAGCCAGGGAATCGATATGAAGGGTGTCCGTGCACCAACTGTAGCGAAGCCTGAAACGGGTTGGTAGTAGAACTCGCAAGCCAAAATAACTAGAATGCCCTTCTATGTTTTTGTTTAAAGGGAAACCACGCTTCGGCAGGGGGTTCCCTTGGAGACAAAGCCATTGTGCATAGAACCCTGCAGGAGTTGGTAATTAGGTGGTTTATCCCAGTTTTCATAAGAGAGTGGCGTGGATTTTGCCCACCCACGTCCATGCCTCGGGCCACTCCTGAGAAGACCCCTCCGGCCCTCAGCAAGTGAATCACTCGTGTTCTTTGCAAATGCAATGCAAACTGCGAGCAACCAGCAACAAGCGGCAGAAGTCAATCAACGTCAAGAAATACATTCGGATTAAACCCTGGAATTCTGTAGAACCTTCGAAAACAACCAACACCTTGTTTTTCTTTCTTTTTTTCGCGAAAACTGCAGCGGCAACTGAGTAGAACCAAACTGAAACCAGCATCCGCAAATGTTTATCCACTGACCTTAAAGAGGCCCTACAAATTTGAGTATGTGTCCCTGGGGAGTTGCAACCAGGCCCGGCGCCATAGGTACCCAGGGCTCGCAGAGAGGAGTTCCTGGTATGCGGGGAGCGACGACGAACAGACCCGGAAACTAAAGGTGGGGGTGGTGGACTCCAGTACCCATTCTGGGTCTCCCAAGTTGGTGGAGTTCTTGGTGGGTTTGCATGGTTTTGTATGGGTTTAATGTGGTGGGAGGGTTTTGGGTGGTTTTGTGGTAGGTCTGCGCGGGTTTTGGGTGGGTTTGGTTTGTCTTGCTTTTTTGTTTTTCTCTTATTTTTTTCTCGAATCCCCCTGATTCGGCGCGGGTGGGTCTTGTGCGAGTTCTGCGGGTCTGGGCGAGGTCGAGCCTGACAATGGGCATGCCCACGGCGGCGGACCTCGGGCTTCGAAACTCGGACCTCGGACCTCGCAACCTCGGGAACCTCGGAACCTCACACCTCGGACCTCGGAACCTCATTGTCAGCTGAGTTCTGGTCTGGGCTTACGCAATTCCATCATCCATATCAAACTTTTGAACATCAAATCATTGCCAAAGCCCTCACGACCGGTTGTCCAGCAGAAACAAGATGCTATCGCCCCGAAGTTGGCGGAACTCGGTGGACTGAGCCGGAGGCTCCAAAGTTGCTTTACAAAGAGAACTGACAGGAAAAAAACAAAGTCAGCAAGCTGCAAAGCAGTTAGAAGCTAAGTGAGCAATGGAATTCAAGCTTGCGCCGCAGTCTGCAAGTCCCGTTCAAGCCGACCGTAGCAAAGATGTGTCAAAACTTGGTCGGCCACCGATCGGAGGAGTGTTCGGCTTTGACGCATCCGAGTGACAGGGAGGCTCCCAAAGACTGCGTGCTAAGTTGGTAGTAAAAAATTGGTTGCTGGAGAAGGAACCGCAAAGGACACCTTCCACCAATTCTGGACCTTTGTTGTTTGGTCATTGCTTTGCAGCCCTGTTGCAATTCTTGGCCACACTCGCCCTCTCCCCCGCAAGAGCCTCGCATCCATGCACACGCGGCAACCTCGGCAAAGATGGAAACGAGAATGATTGGGCTTGCGCATGATTTATGCTGCACGGCGCAGAGTGCACTATGAGCTGTCTCCTCAAAACCCCCCAATCAAAAGTTGAACTTTTTGGCGCACCTTTCAAGTTGTCTTCCCGAGAGCTCAAACGATCGGATTTTGAGAAGCAAGCAAGAGACCAATCGCAAGTCACGGGGCAGACGCGCAGCCAACGAAACACAGCCTGAACGTCAGCTTCACCATCCCCAGCCCCAGAGGCCCACAGAGACGCACATGCACATGCGCGCGCACGCACGCGCACAGGTGCACACAGACAAGGACACAGACACAGACAAAAACAAAGACACACCCACACCCACACACCCACGCGCCCACGCACGCAAGCACAGACACACAGACACACAGACACGCAGACACGCAGACACACAGACACACAGACACAGACACAGACACAGACACACACACAGATACACACACACCCACACACACCCAGACACACACACACCCACACACACACACACCCACAGTCACCCACACACCCACACCCACACACACACACACCCACAGACACACCCGCACACAAACACACACAGACACACACCCACAGACACACACACACACACCCACACACACACACACACACACACGCACACCCACACACCCACACCCACACACACACACACAGCCACAGCCACACACCCACACATACACACCCACACACACACACACAACACACACCCACAAACACACCCACAATCACACAAACACACACAAACAAACACACACCCACACACACACACACCCACACACACCCACACACACACACACCCGCACAAACACCCACACACACACACAAGCCCACACACACACACACCCCTAAACACACCCACACACACACACACACACACGCACCCACACACACACACACCCACACACACACACACGCACACACCCACACACCCACACACAAACACACACACACACCCACACACCCACACACCCCCACCCACACACCCACACACACACACACACAGCCACCCACACACACACACCCACACCCACACACACCCACACACCCATACACCCACACACCCACACACACACACACCCACAGACACAAACACACACACACACGCCGACACACTCCCACACACACACACACACCCACACACACCCACAGACACACCCACAGTCACACAGACACACACCGACAAACACCCACACACCCACACACCCACACAAACCCAAACACACCCACACACACACACCCACACACACACACACCCACACACACACACCCACACACACACACCCACACACACACACACCCACACACACACACCCACACACACCCACACACACACACACGCACACCCCCACCCACACCCACCCATACCCACCCACACCTACCCACCCACTCACCCACTCACCCACCCACCCACCCACGCACCCACGCACGCACGCACGCACGTTTGCACGTACGCACCCACGCACCCACGCGCCCACGCACCCACGCACCCACGCACCCACGCGCCCACGCACCCACGCACCCACGCACCCACGCACCCACCCGCCCACGCACCCACGCCCGCACGCTTGCACGCCTGCACCTGCACAGACACACAGACACACAGACACACAGACACACAGACACACAGACACACAGACACACAGACACACAGACACACAGACACACAGACACACAGACACACAGACACACACAGACACACACAGATACACACAAATAGACACACACAAAGACACACACACGCAGACACACACACAGACACACTCACAAACACACTCACAGACACAGACACACACACAACACACAACACACAACACACAACACACAACACACAACACACAACACAACACACAACACACAACACACAACACACAACACAACTAAACGCACACAACGCAACGCAACGCAACGCAACGCAACGCAACGCAACGCAACATAACACAACACAACACAACACAACACACACACACACACAACACACAGACGCAAAACACACACACACACACACACCACACACACACACACGCGTCACACCCCACACACACAACACACACACACACACGCTCACGCACACACACATGCACACGCAAACGCACACGCACACACACACACACAACACACACACACACACGCACACACGCACACACGCACACACGCACACACGCACACACGCCCACCTACTCACTTACCCACCCACCCACGCACGCAAACACACGCACACACGGTCATGGGCATGCGTGCGCACGGGCACAGGCACAGGCACAGGTACAGGCACACCCACCCACCCAGCCCCACACACACCATACATACATACATACATACATTACATTACATAACAGTACGTTACGTTACGTTATGTTACGTTACATTACATTACATACATACATTACATACACTACATACATTACATACATTACATACATTACATACATACATACATACATACATACATACGTACGTACGTACGTACATACATACATACATACATACATGCACACATTGCATACATGCATACATACATTACATTACATTACATTACATTACATAACAGTACGTTATGTTACATTATGTTACGTTACATTACATTCAATACATACATTACATACATTACATACATTACATACATTACATACATGCATACATACATACAAACGTACGTACACACATACATACATACATACATTACATACATACATACATTACATACATACATACATACATAACATTACTTTGCATTATATTACATTAGATTACATTACATTACATTACATACATTAATTACATACATACATACATTACATTACATTACATTACATTACATTACATTACATACATTACATACATTACATTACATTACATTACATTACATTACATACATTACATACATACATACATACATACATGCATGCATACATACATACATACATGCACATACATACATACATACATTACATACATTACATTACATACATACATACATACATACATACATACATACATACATACATAA
>CAUJNA010000948.1:95894-120894 GCA_963377175.1 Effrenium voratum
CCTCTGAGACCTCTGCTTGTTCCCACCACCCTCCCACCCTGGGCTCCCAGCTAGCTCCGGCCTCTCTGAGGGTGCGCCGCTGCATGGGCGTGTCACTCAGGAAGCGCACCTGGCGTGAGGCACCCGAAAGATGCAAACCAAACGTACCTCTTTCCAGGGAAATCCATGGAGACCTGCAGTTTGAGGAGCTTGAACACATTGTTCTCCTATGATAGATGAAGTTGGTCATCTAGGTACCCCGAAACCAGATTCTGAGTGTTTGGGCCCTTGTACGTATTTGTCCAAGTTGGCGCAGCACAATTCTTGCGACTGACATGCTCAAAGGAGTTGAACATGATCAAAGAGTTGCCTTACGGTCAAAACCCTTGACTTACACGAATGATCAAGGAAAAGGCATCCACACCTGTTTGTTATACCGGAGGTGCCTGGTTACCAACCCAGGGCAATGGAAAGTGAAACAACCAGGTTCCCTACTTGCGTGGGTCCTTCATACATTTGGACGGGCAGTTTTAGGGTATGTGTGGAGCGAAAGAAGCTGATAGGCTTTCTTATGCGGTATTTAAGCTGCTCCTCTCAACCCAAAAAATGGTCAAGAACCACGCGACTTGAGCCAAAGGTATAAACGCCACCGGCCTGAGCACCGCAAAACAAGCCAAAACAAGGCAGCCTTTTTAGGAGACCCCACTGCCCCGTCCGGGAGGCGCGCCCGTAGAGCAGAGCCCACCGCTGGAGCCTTGCCTGCGAACAAGCTCCAAACATGGGTGATGCGGTTCGCAAAGGAAACCGGTCTCTAAAACAGTTGGTTTGCTTGTTCCAACTGAGTACCGACCAAAAAGAAGTACACCCGGTTACACGGCGGCGATCTGCGTAAAAAAACACACAAAAACAACCACATTTGTTGGGTCAAGTTCTTTGAGGAGAAAGCTGATCACATCTGGGGCCCCTGGCACTCACTGCCGTCCTGCGCGAAAAGGCAAGAACGCGCACCGCACGTGCCGCGAATGGAAAATGAACATGGCTGATTGCAGCTTGACTTCTCAATGGCATGGACCAAGCATACTTGGGTTCAACCAATCAGGGAACCTCTGCGGAATGGGTGATTCTGTTGTTTTTCGCTGAACAAAACCATCAAACGAGATCTTTCTACTGCAACATGTGCACACTTGCTAGTTTGCATCTGCAAACCCATCTGCTCGCATTTTAGCTCTCAGGCCACCTCGCGGCACAGTAGCGCAAGGAGTCCCTCCCCATCTGGTGGCGGCAAAAGCCTGGCGAGCAGCGCGCACCTCAAACCCATTGATTTTGGTTCCACATTTGCTTGGGGTCTTTCATTTGGGTGTGTTTCCCTGGTGCGTCTTGGTTGGAGAGTTACCGCGCTGCAGCGGTATTTCCTTTTGGGGACTGAAATCCTGTGGTGGCTGTAAAGCTCGACTTCCAGTGGCCACGGGGGAAACGGCCACTCGCTTTGTGCTTTGCTGATTTTGAAGGGAAACCTGGTTGGCTTGTGGCTTCATTTTCATGTAATTTTTCGTGGGCGAGCTCGATGTGCTTCAAATGCCGTTCCGTCTTCAACGCGTCAGAACCCTTGCTTCTACTCGACAAGGAAGATGACAGAAAAAACTTGACCGTCCAAGGTGGCTGCAAGCAGAACACAGGAAAGAAGGGAGCAAGAGCGGTTGAGGAGGGAACGAACACAGTTTTTGCCGAGACAGTTGTTGAAGAAGTGTGAGGACATCAGAATGTTCGCGTTGCCCACCTTGAGCTATGGTTGGATCGCGGAGAAAACGCCGGTCGAAGAGATGAGGAGAAGAGACAATGTCCTTTGGCATGTTGGACGTGGCAAGCAGCTTTTGGTTCGCGTAGTCCTGTTCGGAGCAAGCCACATGGTGCAAGCGGTCACTATGAGGCAGGCGTCTACCCTGGCAAGTCGCCAGGCTTGGACCTAAAACTGGGTGAAGTCGAAACAGAGCTGGACAACGGGCTGGACCAAAAGAGACCAGCATTGGCAGCACCCTTTTTGTGGGCGCATCAGAGAAAGTGACCTGAAGCGGGGGGTGCAATGCTGCAACCTTGCCTTGCACTAGTTGAGAGAAAGCTGGAAGACCTGGTGCAACTTCGCTGAGTCAAGGCTCAGCATGAGCTAACGGGCCACGAGAGAGCGAAGAAAGGAGCGCAAGGCAGTGGTACCGCGTTTTGGGCTGCCAACGAGAGCAACACTAGCAGTAGCAGTGGAGTGTGCGCACTTATGGATGGCAAAATTATCTTCTTCTTTTTTTGTTGAATGAGGAACTGACCCCTATGAACCATCCCTTGTGGTTTCCTTTACGCGCTCCCTATGTTCATTCCAAAACCCTCAACATTCTGTGGCGAGAACCATCAAGTAAAGGGAGCCCTCCAAAGAGGAAACGCAGGCTCAGAGTGTGCAACCAGCCTCTCAGACCCAGTGTGACATTGCCAAATCCCGGCTGCCACACAGAACCAGCAGGATAAAACATGCCGGCACCACGGCAATGGGCTCTCCCCTTGCTTCGCACCTGGGCACATTTGCATGGGACCATGCGAGCATTTTGCTAGCGATTCACAAGATGTGGGCAAACTGACTCGGATGCCCGATCATTGCGCAGCAAACGGCAACCGTGTCTTCTTTGTTTTGCTGGCTTCAAAGCAGGGGGTCTGGGAAAAAAGGGGTCCCTCTTGGCTTCCTAGAAACATCAAACATCATGGATGATCGCTCTCTTCCTGAGTAATTAGGTTGGCCACACTAAAAGTAACCAAACTGTATACTTACCACTAAAATGGCAACCCAGGGAGATCAGCACCCAGAATCATGAACCCGCAATTTTCTTATCGCATGCGGCTCACTGCGACTCTCTGCCATCCCCATCTGGCTGGGCGGTGCGCCTCGGTCCTCTTCCTGCATGCCCGACCGTTCGAGTTCGAGGACAGAGCATGCTATTGAATCCAAAATGAGATGGGAAATTCAGTGAGCTTGGTTGTTGCGGGAAACTTAGTGAGTTTCCCCTGTCCCTCCCGAATGGACCGCAGACTGCTGGAAGTTTTGACCAAACCTCTTGGGTTGGTCTTTGGATGGTTCGTATGGAAACAGTCCTTTTGCATCAGATTCAACGCTTGAAGGTGGTACTAAAGAGCAACCATGCTATTCAACTGCTTCTCATTCTGTTCTCATCCTGCAAGTCTCAAGCGTGCCATGACTCTCTTGGATGCCATCCTACCCTCTATCCATGGGCAGTTGCTAATCAGTATCTTTCCAGGGACCCCCTTTTGGGCTGCTTGAAAGGGAAACTACAGGGACGCCACCCATTTGAAAGATTGACCCATGTCGCCACACCGAAAGTTCCTTGAAACGAGCAAAGGGCCCCCCAAAACCTCCTCTTGCTCCGTGCCTCAAACACGGGGACCTCCACTGCAACCAGGCGCACCTGGCCGAGACACGTAATTCGCCCCCTTGAACCATGAGCTAAGCAGGTTCTGTTTACATAACCTCCGCTTGGTCTCCCATTTCTATGGGCAAGGTTGGTTGCTCCAAGCACACAGCACCTGGATCTCACGAATCCGTCAAGCCAACTTGCATGCGCCCCTTTGTGGGGCTGTGCCTTCGCAAGTCAAGCATCAAACTTGAAGCGGAACAAACACTCCTACACTGCCTGGTTGTTTGTGGCTTCCTTCCGATGGGGAAAAGCCCTCTGTCGCTATCTCATCTTCGGTGGCAAGCAAATGGGACAATCAACGAAATCCTGGGACAAACAAAGGAAGCTGTAGTGAACAACAAACGCACATCGGTGTGTCTCTAAAATGAGGGAAGTCTTGAAAAATGATTAGCATCGGCTTCTAATCACTCCCAAAGGATGCCCTCAAACGACAACATGCCCACATGAGCAGTGCCCAACATTGATTGACTTTTGGCTCTATCAAGGCCAATAAGTCCCAATAAGTCCAGGGTCTATTTCTGATACCCCACCTGGTGGATTCCCCCTTGGAACGTGCTGAAAGCGTGCCAAACAGATTCAAAAACAAACAAACAACAGGGTGGAACTCCCATACTTGGGGCATCCAAAAAGGTGTCTGCAGCAACCTCTCCCTATATGTTTGCCTACACGAGGAAGCGCTGCCAGCAAAACATTTGAGGCGCGCTCCGAGGCTCCGAGGGTCCGAGGCTCGCTCCAAGGGCGCGGCCACGGCGCTGGGTCCTCTGTGGCTGCACACCTGAATCCCATGCGGTGACCTCTGGTTCAACACGTCGAAGGTTTTCTATGGGCTTTTAAGGGTGCAGAAGGCCATAAAATAATCTATGAGCTCCATGAAAGGATTTAAAATCAAGTCTTCCACAAAAGGATGTTCATGTTAAACTAGGTTGTAGAACCACTACACGGCCTAAAGGGCTTTAGGGTGCCGTTCACTTGATCTGGGCAGATTCCTATGCACACCCCTCCCTGATGTTTTCCTTAAAAACATAACCAAAACACACACATCGCCGAAAGGAAGGACGCTTCGAGGTTGCAACCCGTGTGGGGTCCACGCCTCCAAGCCCGAAACGGCTGACACGGGCAAGTGGAGTGGATGCTGGGTGCCTCAATTGGATCTGTCAACATGACTTGGAAATGTTCGGAGAAAATCAGAAAACCGACATGAATTCTGAGATCCAAATTAGCTTAAACGGGGTCCAGCCCCAAAACTGTGAGAAGACATTGGGTTGCAGGCCCAAGTTTGCCACACTTAAAGTGACTGCCCATCCCTTACTTGGCCCTTTGAAATCGATACAGTCAAGACGTACCTCAGATCCCCAAGACTAGATTCAGGCTTGCCAATACGAATTTCAGCTGCAATTGCTTGAGCTTAGGCTTTCCATGTAGATTACACCGGGACATCGAGCCAAGTTTCGAAGCTCAAGAACAAAAGGCGCGAAAAGCCAACAAGCCAAAAGCTTTCGAACCTTTCGCGCAAATTTCAGGATTCATCCCTGATTTTTTTTTTTTAAAAAACAACTCCGATTCCTTCGCAGGGCCAAATCCACGTCGCCTTTCGCCCGAGGCCGCGGCACCCGCGAGTCTCTCCCGGTGGAACCCCGTGGCCCCGTGGCCGGCCGGTGATTCTCCGGCTGGGGTTTTGGTTTTGCCCAGGTCCGGGCGTTTTCCGGGAAGGAACGCAAACCGCCGGGTGAAAAAACCAGGCGCGACTTCGTAGAGGTGTTTTTCTGACCCTGAGCCAGGCCCTAAATGCACTGCACTGTTAAGGCTATTCAGGCCTTGCAGCCGATTCAGGCCGGAATGCATCCAGATGAGCGCCCGGCCCAGCCCCGCGCAGAGACACCCTCCTGCGCGGCAGAGATGTTTTGTGTTTCTGCCAGGCTGGTTATCGCAAACTGGCCTGAGAGCTGCCAAAGTTCCCACTGCCTTGAAGTTTCTTTTCGGGAAATCTAAGCAAAACGGGGTTCTTACGCACCCAAGCACGGTTTGCCTTTGACCACATCACCCGCTTCAGAAAATAAAGGGATCCCCTCCAAGCGCAGAAACCCTCTTCAAACAATTCCACTTTTTGGCACAAAAGAGGTTGCGCGATTGATATCGACCTCAAGCATGGCCCGCTCAAATGCCCAAACATGGTCACGGCCAATGCACGAAACAGGTTGGGGAAAACCTCATAGTCTGTGTTGTCTGATGGTTCATTCATGGCTCCTTGTGCGTGAGATAGTATATTGAGAAATGGCCCACTTCATGTCGACCCTTTTGAAGAGAGAAAGTCACCAGGATCCCCAAAGGTTCCCAGTTTCGTCACGCCATGCCACGCCCAATGGAGCTGACAAAGGAAGACGCTTGCTGCATGTGTTGACTGTCCAAGGGCCACAAAGAAACACCTTTGCGCATTGCAAGCCCGAGTCCGTAGAATGTGTCCGGCTGGCGATCTGCCTTGAAGGATCTGATATCACTCCTTCTCCCTGATTCGGCCACATCAGTTGGAGAAGCCACTCTGCTTAAACAATTTTCTCAGAAGGATCCCTGGAAATAGTTGGGCCATGGGGATGTACAACTAGAACGGCTCCATCCATAAAAGTTCTCCTGCATCATCCTATCCCCAGCACGCCTTTCGTCTAAAGCACCGTGCTCTGTGGCTGCCAGGCCAACATCTGCTCTGGATGCAGACCCCCCCAATCAACTCCTGCTTGACCCACGCCTCTAGTGGATTTTCACGGGGAATAAGGGCGCCCTTTTTTCGGTAGTTGACTTAAGTCCAACTAGCACACAGCCGCGAACATCAGACACACACACACACGCATGACATTCTATCCTCTCCCTGAATCGAAACTAATGAATATGACTCATATGACCTTTCCATCATTTCCTAGCATGACTGGGTCTCAAGAAAAGAACCTTCATCATGGCACTTCAACTCGCTTTGCCCCAACGGATTCCCTCTGCCCTGTTGAAGTAGACCCCTCATCAACTTTCAAGTGAACACCCCGCCAGAAAAAGGAGCAAGGCGCGAGTCCGGTGGAACCTGGGGCAACTTGGTTGCTAGGTCTTGTGTCCGAGTAACGGTGCGCTACTCCATACCATCGCCTTGGAGGAAAAACAAAACGAGAACATGCCTCGTTACTCGTCTGTCTATCCTGCACCGCAGCCGAGCGCAGCCGCTGCCAGGAGGCATGGCGGCTGAACTGCATCAGCTCGCCTAAAACGTGAGCTGTGGATGCCCAAAGGCAAACCCCCTCAGATGCCCAGTGGCAATGGGAAAAAAGGCATCCTTTTTTGGCTTGAGTTTAAAGGGGAACCCTTCCCAAACAACACTGGGCAACTGGGCCCACTAAACGGGTCTGTGTGTTTGGAGGGTACCTCTTTCATCTTGGTAGGGGAAACCCAAAAAACAAACCATTTTTGGGATTCACTAAGTGGACAGAAAACCCACCTGGAACTTCTTGGCGTTCCTTTTGGCTTCCCTTTCACAGAGGTGACTGGTGTCCCCTTCAGAAATTTGGATACAGCCGATAGTTCCCGCTGGGGCTTCTACTTTTTGAGATCCAACCACGCGGAAATGACGGATTCTTATTGACATCATCGGACACTGGTCAAAGGAAGCTTAGAAGGAAGATACTTGAAATATATTAGACAGAGACTTGAAATATATTAGAAAGTGCAGATTTCGTGGCAGGGTCTTGTCTGAGTGCGCGAAGGATAGAGAATGCGCAAAAACGTGGCAGGGTGCAGGAAGTCGCTGCCGAAGATGTGCGAAAGGTACCTCTGCCGCGGCGCCTGTTCGGGACGGTCTCGGGACGGGCTTGGACGGGCGCCCAATAACAGCAACGCGGAGGTTTCTCAAGGTTAGAATTTCGTCGCAGGCGCAGCACTTTGGCGAGCCGAGGTATAGATTTCGTGGCAGGCGCAACACTTTCGCAAGGCCAAGTATAGATTTTGTGGCAGGCGCGGCATTTCCGCAGCGCTGGCACGGATGCATCGCAAATCCCATTGGCACGGGCGCGCAAGGTGGCGCAGCAGCACTTTCGCATTTCGTGGCAGGCGCGACACTTTCGCATGGTCGAGTAAGATTTCGTGGCAGGCGCAGCACTTTCGCAAGGTCAGGTACAGATTTCGTGGCAGGCGCAGCACTTTCGCAAGGCTGGATACAGATTTCGTTGGCAGGCGCGATACTTTCGCAAGGTCAAGTACAGATTTTGTGGCAGGCGCAATATTTCGTGATCGAAGGTGCGATTCCACTCTTCCAGCTGCAGCTCCAAAATCGTAAAATTAAGTACACAAGTAGTATTCGAAGTGCACTTCTCCAGCTGCAGGTCGAAAATCGGAAAAGTTAAGTACAAAAGTAGTATGCGAAGTACACTTTTCCAGCTGCAGGTTGAAAATCGGAAAAGTCAAGTACAAACGTAGTTTTCGAAGTAGACAAAGATCGATAGCTAGAGAGATAGATTGCTAGATAGATAGGTAGCTGGACAGATGGATAGCTAGCAAGATTATTGACGGATAGATAGATAGATAGATAGATAAATAGATAGATAGACAGCTAGATAGATAATTAGAGAAATAGCTAGATATATAGATAGATAGATAGATAGATAGCCATATAAACAGATAGAAAGAGACAGATAGATAGATAGCTGGCTAGATAGATAGCTAGATAGACAGATAGATAGATAGCTAGATAGACAGCTAGATTGCTAGATAGATAGATAGCTAGATAGACAGCCATATAGACAAATAGATAGATAGATCGTTGATAGATAGATACCAGTCAGATCACCGCGCACCCAAGCAGTGAGACCTCAGAAGCGAGCATCAGCTGCGAGAAGCTGTCTTCTTTCCGCACGGGTGCCGTTTCAGGCCGCGAGGCGGGGAGGTTCTGGGAAAGAATGTTTCGGCATGGCATGTTCAAGAAGCAAGGCATCCCCATTGAAACCAGCAACAGTGCAAATTCTATAAGTGTCGTTCGCTCTAGAAGCTTCCGCCCCCCGACTCTGCCGGCTCCACTCGTATTGAACACCATCCAAAAGGGTTTCTTCTGGTAATTAGACTTTGAACATGGCTGATTTCCTCGGTTCAGCATTCTACGCGGATTAGAGGCTCACTTTGGTGAATCCACCGGCTTTGTAAAAATCACGCTGCTTCCAGCGGGCCGTTACCAAATGAACAACTAACATGACATCGAACAAACAAGCTATCAACAAATAAAGGCATGCTTCCTCATAGTGAGGGGTATTGTTGGGCGAGAAAGCAAAACACTGCCCCTGAGAAAGAACTGGAGGCGTTCTCAGTTAACTTTCACGAGCCGACTAGCACGGAAAATCAACACGGCTGGCTCCCAAGAGACAATGCCCGCAACTATGATCTGCCCACTAGTGAGGCATACCCTCTCAAGTGGGGTGGACAATGATCACCAATGGGGTCCCCCATTGAATTTCACACCTATCTGGACAAATTACAAGAGTTCACCAAACACAAATAAGTTATCGCCAGACAAGGAGCCTCCATCATGGGTTTGAGTTTGCAATCCGAATCTCCCATTGCAAGTTCGCAAACTGACCAGTCCGTGAATCAGCTAAAGTGGGCCCATCGAAGTCCTCAAAATATCCCCTTCGAAAGGGTGGTTCAAAGGGGGTGCCTCGGCACCCGTTTTTTTTGAAGACGACGAGAACGGGTTCTGGGGCTTCGGCGTGTCTCCGCGGCTCCGTAGCGCTCCAGAAGGCAGCAGTTCCAAGTGCCCACCTCCTACCCCGCATCCCTCAAGGGTTAGCTGAAATCCCTGAAGCCAAACAAACCAATTGGTTTGCAATACATGAAAAGAGTAGTGTGGTGGTTGAAGGATACATCTGGAAACCACCTACTTCATGAGGGGATGGATCCTCTAAAGCAGCTGCTTACGCTGTGCAGGGTGTTGTTTGCGCGGGCCTTCCCATGACACAACTCTTGCTTAGCATGCCACGGCTTTTTGTAGAGATGCTCAGTTTCGCTGAAGGTAACCAATGTGACACCTCGTTGGGAGGTGCCTGGTGCGGACTGATTTGAATGTGGCCCCAAAAGATGTCGTTTGAGCAACATATTCGGAATGCTATTTGATAAACTCTCGTTTGTAGCGCGCATAGCCAATATGAATCCAGGTACCGACGCACGAATTGTCACGGAATACAATCCGGCTTTCTGACGCCGAGGCTGGCGTCTCTGAGTGAAAACTCAATCCTTATTATGTTTGTTTGAATTCCCTCATCACAAAAGCACTGTCATCCCAAGAAGCCCAATACAGGAAAACCAACCAATACAGGGGTGTTCGACAGCATGACTTTCCGGGCTTGTTTCCAAAAAGGGCACTCCCGCAAAAATATAGGATCCCTTGCCTTCCGTTCACATTCAGTACCAACCAAAAGGGGTCCCAATCACATGGAAACCGGGTATCACAGGCGGGGCCTCAGCAAAAAATGACACATGCCCTTCCTCACTTCTCGAAAAACCATCTAAACTCTTCTTCTTGCCACTGAAATGGTCCAAACCCAAAACATGAAAGAAGTTCCCTCAACTGGGGGACGTGAGCCTCCCTCAACTTCGAGTCTCGACTTGAGAATGAGTCGGCTCAACCCCTCGCGCCAGAAAGTTCCGCAGGTGCGAGAGCTTCTCCGGATGGTCGGCCACCTGCGCGACTTTTGAGGGGTTGAGGGGTCACGAGACGGGCTACTCAGAAGTGGGTTTCAGCCTCATTCAGGAATGACAGGGTAAAGTTTTATGGTCCCTGAAACATCACAAAAGGAAACTCACTTCAGAAAGTTGGTTCGAAAGGCGATGTTTCAAAGCACATGTGCCAAACACGAATTCAGGGAAGCTAAATTTCTGAGTTCTGTATTGCATAACCGACGAGTTGTGTTGGCTGCCCTGGCCTGTGTGAACCAGTCAATGCCTCTCTGAACTGACACAGAAGTCCGGATGCCGGCAGGATTTGCATGGCTGTCCTTGTTGGGTTCCCCTCCGGGCAGTTGAGCAATACCATCCCTGCAAAAACAGGGGTCCCTTACAAAAATGACTATGCCCAGACATACTCAGAACGCAAGCAAAACACAAGCAAACCACTTAGGATTTCGGGTGCTACTTGCATCCGTGGCCTTCACTGGATCCGGACTCGGGGATGCCTCTGAGCGCCTTGGAACGTGCGACAATCAGGTTTCAGGTTCCGTGCCCAGGCAAAAGAGGTTGACGGTCCTCTCAGGCTGTGAGGCCATTCCCATTGCGATGCGGCAAGCTTCTCCTGTGCTACAGCTGGTGGTGGAGTCTTGCACATGGCAACTCCGCAGAAAACGCGTGCCGCAATGCAACTAGTGGGTGCCTCAAGGGGCCGCGTGCCGTTGCTATGATGAAGCTAGGAGCATTGAAATGACCAACTAATGTGCGGCTGTGGCTTTTCTAGTGGGGATACCTGCAATGGTGCGAATGTCGACGGCTTGTCAGACATGGATTGAAATGTATTGCTGGAAAAGCACGCTTGGATACAGACTTTGCAACCAGCCCTCGAACCTTGTCAGCGAGTCCGTCTCCAACGCAGCACGCAGGACTTGCGCTCCACGACGCCTCCTAACTGACATGCACGTGTGTAAGCGGCAGCACCTACCTTTGCTTTGTGTGCCAGCGAATCAAGCCAAATTGCAATGACTCAGTTAAGGCCCACATTTCAAAAGAACTTCAACACCACTGTTTGTTTTTTGGTTGTTTGTTTCTTTTTGCATGCGTGCCAGTTCGTGCGTGCACGCATGCGAGCGAGAAAGCGAGCAAGCGTGCGCGACCACGCGCGTGCGTGTGGCAATTGTGTTGTGTTATGTGTGTGAGTGTGTTGTGTGTCTAAGTGTGTCTAAGGTGTTTGTGTGTGTGTGCTGTGTGTTCATGGTTCATGGTTCACAATGCATTTTGCAACGTGGAATCTATGTGTGTGTGTGTTGAACTTGGTTAAGCTTGGTATGACCCAGGTTCAACACCAAACCAGAATCCATACGTACAAAGGCAAGCCATGGTAGTGATGCTTCTCTCCAAAGCACCAATATTCGAAAGCTAGAGGGTTCTGCCGGGAGGGCTTTTCAATTTTGACATGGCTGAGGTGTTTTTTTGCATAGCCCTGGCATTAGCCTAGCCCTGGCACAGCCTGGCGTGCGCGAAAGGAGACACTAACGGACTCTGTGCCACCGAGCCAACCAACCAACCAACCAACCAACCGACCGACCGACCGACCGACCGACCGACCGACCGACCGACCGACCGACCGACCTACCGACCGACCAACCGACGCCAGCCAGCCAGCCAACCAACCAACCAGCCAACCAACCAACCAACCGACGCCAGCCAGCCAGCCAACCAACCAACCAGCCAACCAACCAACCAACCACCTGCCAGGGTTAGCCCTGTGCCAGGGCTAGGCAAACAAAAAACAGCCTTTCCATTTTGACATGTCTCAAAAAAAAGCAGGGTGAACAAAAGGCTGGCGGATTTACGTGTGGACAACTCCCCCCCACAAAATCCGCCGACCCTCTGCCTCTGGGAATCCATGGTGATTTTTTTTGCGCCTGGAGAACACACCCAAATCCACAGAAAAGTGACGGTCCAGGACTGGTCCTGGGACCGGTCCTGGGACTGGTCTGAGACCGTCCCAAACGGACGGGCTCCCAAGTGTGTGACTTTTCCGTCAGTGCCGCCCCAGAGCAATGAGGCCCAGTTTGGGGAGGACAGCAATTACCGACCCGCAGCCGGCGGCGGCAGCAGCGGGAGCCTGGTTAATCCGGCCTCGCCGTGCAATTTCGCCCAAAGGGGCGCACGCCGAGGCTTTGCCTTCCATCGTCAGCGCTTTGGAGCATCATTTGCCCGCGCGGCCATTGGAGCTCGAGTCGGTGAAAGGCTCAAAACACTATAAATATGCAGCAACTCGGCTGCATTGCCAGCATCACCGAGTCTTGCGGAAGCCCTTCTATTTCACGCATCGCCTGCATCCCTTGCATCGCCTGCAATTGGGGCCATTCTTCCCCAAGCCATTCCTGATGGCGCGGGCGCGTGCGCGTGCGTGTGCGTGCGTGCACGGGGGAGGGCAGGCGGGGCGGGTGGGCGCGTGTGTGTGTGTGTGCGCGCGCACTCTCCCAAGAATCCGTCCATCCATCCATCCATCCAGCCATCCAGCCATCCAGCCGTCCCTCCATCCACCAGGCCATCTATCCACCCACCATCGCGCATGGCTCGGTTTTTCCTAAGGGACTTTTGCTGGCACGCCAGGCCGGTGCGCGGAGCGTGACAATAAACATACGGCCAGCCCCTGAGGTTTGCCTGCGCCCCGAACCAACACCCCGACACAAAAACCCAAACCTAAACCCAAAAAAACGTAAATCTAAACCCTAAAAACCCTAAACCTCAACCCTAAAAACCAGAAACCTAAACCCTAAACACCCTAAACCTAAACCTTACAACCCTAAGCCTAACCCTACCCTAAAACCCTAAACCTAAACCCTAAAAACCTTAAACCTAAACCCTAAAAACCCTAAACCTAAACCCTAACACCCTAAACCGAAACCCTAAAAACCCCAAACCTGCTTGCAGAAACCTAAGCCCTAGAAACCTAAACCTAAACCCTAAAAACCCTAAACCTAAACCCTAAAAAACCCCAGACCTTCCTGCTACCCACGCCTCGTGGTACCACGGCCCCACGTTCTGAAGAGAACGCAGGTCACCACGTGTCAGGTATGGCTGCACGAGTTGTGCTACTTGAGTAGTAAAGGGTGCCATACTTGAACCACGTGCTGGACAAGGGTGGATTAGGGGGTGCCGGCAAACCACGGGGGCTGTGGGTAAACATAGGATGAGGGCTTTGATTCAGTGATCTTGCCGTGGGCTGTGCCGTGGGGCAACCCTTATGGCAGAAATCTCTGGCCCCCGACCTCTGGCTTCCACCTTGGCCGTCGAGACTCCGAGACGGTCAATCCATGGAAATTCCCTCTGCAAATGTCTGCCGGCCAGACGAGTGGATCTCTGCAAGTGATCACCTTTTGCTGGTGAGGGAAAATGAAGAAGCTCAAACATTGAAAATTATTAATCAAAGAATCAGCTCCAACCTCATCAATGTGCTAATTCATGGTGCTCATTGTCAGTTCAATCCCAACTGCGTCCCACGTCCCTCATGCCTCATGACCCCCAGACCAAGCTGCCCGAACTGCCCCGCAACATGGTGAACCAAAGGCAAACGTTTGTAGCACACTCAACATGTATAGATGCAGAGCACGCCAAAATGATCTTGGAACGTTATGTGTGCGTCAATCCACAATTTCTTCCTTTCTGGGTTGGGTAGGACAACTGTGGATACATTTTTTTTTAAAGCAGTTGCGCTTCCTGCTGGTAGGCATCACCAGGCAGGCGGATGGCTAAAAAAGAGCCCCTGGACTGAAGGCTCTATGGAGTGAAGGCTCTGAATATCGATGGTGAAAACTTCTCCAGTCTGGTGAACGGCCATTGATGTTTGAACTGCTGCGTGATAGTTACCTAAACTTTGCGCCTGAAGTAGCAAACCTTACATGTGTGTGTGTGTGTGGGGGTGTCAAAATGGTGGCTTTGTTGTTGACCCCTGTCGTCATGGTCCCTCGAATCCACTGATGTAAGCCAACATACCCACGTGCCGCGTCACGAAGCTTGATTTGAAGAGGCTAAAAAGTTCCTTTTGCTCATTTGAGGAGGGCATATGCTATCTTTCACCACTTGTTTCCGGCAGATTTAGGTTCAACAACGCAAACTTACGACATCCCTTAGAAAACCTCTGAAGAGGGTCCCTTTAGTGTGATGTAAAAGCGTGACAGCCTTCCACAAGCCGTGCCAACCACTTTAACTGTAGAAGGAACAATTAGACTAATAGGGTAGCGGGACTGGTCCTGTTCGACCAACCGACCTCATGAGGGGGGAGTACTGAGGGATACTGTCCAGCCCCTGAATGTGCATGTTGCTAAAATGTAAGGAATTGACGTCGTAACCAATTTTGTGAAACATGTCTGCGCTTGATGGAACCGTGTCAATTGGTCGCTCTGGACCTGACAAACAAATGTAGTTTATCCCAGTGAATTCTCAGGGAGTTTCGCCCGGTATGCTGAACCAGCTGCGCCCCCCAAAATCCCCGGTCGCGGCCTGCGGCTGTGTCGCGGCCGGTGGCGGGAACCTGGCCCAACGGGCCCAGAGCAACTTGGCAGGATTCAACCGCTGCCCCAGCTAAACGTGTATTGGCGGCAACCAATACACATCTAGTTCTTCAAAATGGTGGCAACCCATTTTTGGTCAACGCAAAACAAACTCCATTTGCAGATGACAACTCATTTTCGTAAAACCTGAAAAGAAGCTTCCAGAAGGCGAGCGTCATCAGGGCTTAGTCTTCCAAAGTGGAGCTTCCGTGGAATTGCCGGGAGGGTACCGGTTTCGCCCAGTGCCTCTGGGCGTAATGCACGGAGGACGAAGTCTCGGAGATTGGCTCCTGCAAAGTTTGACGGCAACTCAGCAGAGAACATGAGCTTCCCTCTGGTTCGTTCTTTGGAGCCCGGGAGTTTGGAGGTGTTCTGGCGTGGAATCACATTTACCCTCTACAAAAGACAGGGACAACTCCAAATCCAATCCACCCATCCAAACCTCCAAACAACTTGGTCCAGCACCAGGGTACTTTGCACGGCAAAGGGGTTGAGCAAATTTAACGGATCCCGAACCCAAACCAAAAGGGAAAAGGTGCCTCTGAACAGGCGTGGGCCACTCCTCCTTGGCCATCGGACAGCTTGTCGTCGAATTCCTGCCTAACTGGACGCACGGTGGATACGCAAACGCGACCTGGCAAATTTTCTGGCGAGTCAGAAACCAAACCTGGCATTGCAGGGGTTGACCCAAAAACTAAAGCATCAGAAGGGCAGCCGGAACTGTCCCGGTGGTAACCTTCACTTTCTCAGGCTTTGGTTGTGGCTCTTGCCTGGTGAAGGGGTAACTCGGTGTCCACCTTGCGGCCAAGCAATCAAGTGATAGTTTGCTTGCAAACGGATGAGCAAATGTCGATTGGGATATTGTGCACTGCAAACTGCAAGGGCGCAACATAGCAATTGCATCCATTGGAACCCATAGCGATCAAGATAGCATCTTTCCAACATTTTGGATGAGGACATGCGTAGCACCTAGGAGCATTCTGTGAAAGCTCGTGTAGGGTTCTACCCTCCAACTTGTGCCCAACGTTCCTAAGGGGCACCTTGCATCTGCTTCCCAACTGGCCGCCTTAATCTAGCGATCACGTGAGAATATGTGCAAAAGGCGACCTCAAACAGACAAAACCGACCTCCCTGCGAATTCTCGCGGGTCTCCCCGGAGGCTTTTTCTCACGGTTGAAACGGGGCAAAGCTCGGCGCCGCGCACTCGGGCAGCCAGGCGCACCAGCAGACCATTCGCCTGGACCTGGCTCAAGTCTTCAAAGTCCTGGAAAAGTGCTTGGATTTGTGAGGATTGTTGGTTTTGGGTTGGGATTGGGGGGGATTTGAAGGTCTGGGTGGGGAGCGGGGTGCTCATAAAAGGGGGTGCCTTGCGGGTGAACTTCGCCGAATGAGCACGTTTGGCCCAATGAAGATGTTGGAGGGGAATTGCCAACTTGCCAACATACTTGCGGGTGCGCATGTTTGTTCACCATGTTGTTGAGAGACATATGTTCCCCAATTTGGGACGCCCTTTTTGGACGGTTTTGCAGGAGCTTAAACCAAAAGGACACCAACAAGACCTTGAGAGGTTGATTCTCCTGGCTTCAAACCAGGGAGATCCCTCATCCTAATTTGTCGCTGGGACATCACCAGAAGGAACCCGCGAGTACCATCTGGCATACGCATCTTGCGGATCTTTGAACCCAGGTACAGTTTCCATAGTTCAGGGCCCCTCACAAGACCTTGCCCAATCCCAAAGGCTGAGCCAAACTCCGACAGGAGCTTGTGGCCCAGCAAGGGCCCAATAAGACTCTGTCATGTTTTCAGGGTATCCAAACCTAAAAGAAAATCAAAGCCCATTTTGGCATTTTGGGGATCCAAATCCTACAAAGACGAGCCACCCATAAATGAACAAGTTCCTGATGAGCCCATCGAGTCGTATCCGCTTGCCTTCGGCACCTTCGGACTTGGCACCTGCGCTGGCTGGGTAGAGGGCCCAGATTTTCAGAATGCGGCTGGGTACTTGGGTAAGGTCAAGATCGTATCTTTTTCGGATGTAAATACTTAGACATTCATAGTGTCTGTACAGTTTGCTCCCCAGATCAACATGGATCCAACAAAACCCTGTACATTTGGTAGGATAATCTCCTTTTGGGGCAACGGACCCCTTATTAATTTGAAGGGAATGGTGGTTGATTCCCATTCGTATTGTGGATGGACAACATCCTGCACCAGTTGGGATGGATAAGACGCAGGCGTAAATCGTATACCAACTGGTGCAGGATTTTATCCACCCGCAGTATGACTATGGCTCAAATTAGGAGATTTGCCAAGGCTATCACAAAGCTCTTGGCACCGGAAAACCCGATGGGGTGTGTTTTGTTGGGTGCAGGCGATTTTCTTCAAGGCCTTGGGCCCAGGCTGAAACTTCCGGGATCTGGTCCCCGTCCCTCTGGGGCCCAAGAAGCGAAAAAAGATGGAAAAAGGATCACCAAACAGAGCTTTCGACGGCACAGAACAACTGAGAGGCTCCAAGTTTTTGTACTGAACTGAACCCAGGTCCCAAACCAGCCACAAACACATATGGCCTTTCATTGAAGGCCCTCCTGCAACTGGTTCTCTCGGCACATGCTGGCTGGTACTAGAAACAAGTCCTTACATGGCCACCACCCTCTCGGCAAAAAAAAATCACAAACCGGGAATAAGGAATCCTCAAGTAAGGGACCTGAAATCGGTGAACTCGCTTGTGTCCCACTGAATCGGTGAGCTCGGCGAGGATCGCCGACTCGCTCCGCTCATTTGCTCGGACAAAAAAAGCAGTGCCCTGTCTCTCCATCACCCTGCCTGAACTCGGCGGGGCTCTTGTGGCTCTGCCTGCCCCGCTGGAACTCAACACTGAACATGGACGGGGAGCAAGAGGGGAGGTGACAAACCAAACCAAGCAGGTGTCTCAAACTCATGAATACGGACATCTCAACCACTAGCAACACCACTCATTCACCAAGCAAGGGCATGAGAGACCGATTTTATCAATTACTAATTTTATTCCCCACAGATCCGCAAAGCAACGGGCACTGCGACCAACTCTTCAAACACACTTCCAAGGCTGTGCTTCCTAAGGTCGTGCTGTCTGAGAACAAAGCTTGGTAAGGGCTGACACATGGACAAGCAACTAAGACTTCCCAATTAATTGAATTTCCACAAAATCAGATCCAGGCATGCATGAAACTACAAATGATCCCATGTTAAAACTACACTTAGGTATTGTTGATGAATCAACATTAGCGCACTTACTCGATTAGGAAACACAGAACATGCCACAGCATGAAATGAACATGTACAAGAAACATCACCATCCACCCTTTTCTGCCTGCGGCCGCGGTGCAGTGGTGGCCAAACCGCCTCGGAGCTGAAGCCGAAGCCGAAGCCAAGAATGATTATGGGGAAGGGGCATCCTTTTGGGCCACGAAGGGAACAGGGCATGATTTTACCACAAGCTCAGCGGTGATCTCAAAGGAAAACCCTCCAAAAAGGAAAAAGGGCACCACTGACCTTGGGGGATGGACTTCAAAAGGTTTTAGAGCTGCTGGGTCATGTTTTTTCTTCCATAAGGGAGCCATGACCAACCTCAAGACACCTTTTGGAAAAATCTACAGCAGCTTGATACCAATACTCCCTGAGGGGACACCTTGAGGTTTTCTTTGTCTCTGGTAAGCAGATACGGTAAGTAGCAATATGGGTTTCTTGAACTTCTTGGTTCCCGGTAGGGACTATGGGAATACCCGGCCAACCAACCCCTGTCCAATTGTGGCTGGAAGCGGGTTGTTTCCATTTTCGCTGAGAACAGGCTATGGTTGATGCCCGAACAAATGCAAGGGAGCCCGTGCTTTGTGGATTGTTTACTTGCAAATTTTGGGGAATCCACCCATGGAAGCCCGAAATGTTAACCAACCATGCTAAACCACAAAATCATGGCAAACCATGGTAATCTAGTTTTGGTTCTCCGTATTCCCTTTACTTGCAATACGACGGGGGCATCAGCCGTAGACATCCCAACGAACTTCAAGCGCACTTGAGCCCACTTGAGCGCCATACCGGCTGCGAAGCCGCCTGCAAGCGATCCCAGTGCCCACCAGTGATGCGTTGGGAACAGGGGAACCCTGCTTGGGATTCTTAGCGGAGAACCCACCGACCCAAAAGTAATTTAGTTTTCTCTGTTTTTGTTCTGGGCCCCGGTACAAATCGAGCCTGAAATAAACAACTGAGATGGATGGCTTGGTCATGTTTTGTTGTCTCTGCCCCCTTGTGCGTGTGCTTCGTATCACGATTCCGGCATATCTACATTTTGGCGATGCCAAAGTCCGACCAAAACGGTGCCCCAGGCCAAATTTCCCCTCTGGAAGGGAGCTGTTCATGAAACCAGACGCACTCTTTTGAACACCAAAAACGAGGATTATGAGACAACAACGCCCTCAGGTACTAGCTGCTAGCTCGTGCGATATCATATTGCCACCCTTGAACACACATGTGCGAAGCCAGCTGGCATTTTCTGCAGGATCCGTTGCTTTTGCAATCTGAATCTGTCAGTGATGGAAAGCCACAAGGAGAACGATTCGCAGTGTGAGAACATCTGTGGTGTTGAAGCCGCACTAGAAGCCGACTGCCTGGAAAGTGATCGTGTGTCGTCACTATGTGAGCACACACCCAACCATGACTTCCCAATCCACCATGACAGCTTCGGCAAGGCATACCAAGTTTCCCAGTGGTTCCCCATGACTACATGGGATGCTTAGATGGGGAACCCACTGAACCAAGGGACAACGCCCTTGCCGAACAACGGGGGCGTGACTCATGGTTGTAGGAAATGAGCCCTTGTTGGTGATACGAAAGTGAGATTGGCATTTCACTTTGTTGTTTGATGGTGATTCGCCTGCAACTGAACACCTAGCTTACAACAACCATGGCCCAACTCCTCACTGAAACCTCGATTTTTCCTGCTCAGCGTGCACAATGCACCTGCCTAGCGCACATTGCAGCTGCCACCTCGGAGTCTTCCAACGACGGGCTCAAGACGGAAGCGGAGGTTTGCCACCAGCCATGGAGCTGGACGTTTGCCTTTTCAAGATGGCAGTCCTCCAAACCCTGTCAGCTGGAAAAAGAGTCATTGAAGCTTTCAAAGGGGGACCTGAACCCAGAAGCATCAAGAGTCTGGACCTTCTCGCAGTAAATGAAGACCAATGATCTACACCCCTGTTGCATGATAAACAACTGGCACGGTTCAAGCGGATTGTTTTGTCACACTGTAATGGCTATCAACATCATTCTTGCATGGTTCATTATCCATGGGCCTGGGAAACAAGTCCTTTCGAACGTGGCGGTACCATGAAAGGGGGAATGGACAAGCGTAACCACTGTCTGAGCTGGCTTGAGTTGCTTCTGATTGAAATAATGCGGCCCTTTTCATTCTTTGCCCTGTACGCAAAATTTAGTTGCTGTTTTGGGCAGGTTACTCTTTTGCGGAGGCGACAAATTGCAGCATGCATGGGCCTTTTCACGACCTGCCGAGACGGGGACACAAAGATCGCCTGCATTTCCCAGATCGAATCGCCCAGAAAGGCGACCAATGGAAGCTGCCGGCCTACTGAGCCCAAACCCGAAGAATGGCAATTAGGGGGTGCTCAGTAGGGAATGAGGGAATGAACCCCATAAACCATCCCTGTGGTTTCCTTTAAGCGCTCCCCTGGGTTCCTTCCCACATTTCCTACTGAGCACCAGCAAGAAGAGTCTGTCTTCTAAACGTGAGCTTCAGTCGGATGCTGCTGAGGCTCTGGCTGTGGGTTGGCCCACCACATGTCTTTGTCGCCCCATCCAGGCGTCACGCGGGGGGTTGGAAGGGCATGGTGAAGATGTCAACTTGACTCAATCTGAATCTGTGCATCGGGGCTGTTGATTTGAAGCTGTTAAATGTCTGCTAGAATACAGAAACCTTTTCCTGAATAGCCTTTGGCGTGAAGCGTGGAAGGTATCGGCTCTGGGCTGTGAACATTTGGAGTATGCGTGGCATCTGAGTACTTGTTGCGCAAATATCTGGACCAACACGGCATTCTTCATGATTCATTGCCACTGACTTCGGTTGCCGGGCGAAGCTGGGTGGGCTGAGTTTGTCGGTTAGAGCACACACGATGGCCCGGCTTGTCTTGGGCACGGCTGCGATAATTCGAAATGATTTCAAGCTGTGGAACAACTGTGTGCGTTCGTCAACCACAACGTGGCGTAGACTTGCCAATTGACCTTCACATGGGGAACCTCTGACGTCTCTTCAAAGGCACCGAAAGGAAACCAGCCACCTGGATGCGCTCCTAACTTTGCACATCTAAGTGTCCATGGTATACCTTGACTTAGCCTCCTCCCATGTGCAGACTTTTGCTCAAAGTAGCTGCACTGCACTCAAGCCGGCGCCGCTGATGTGATCCAACAGCCTCCAGATAGCTTTGTGGGAAGGCGGCCGTGGCTTCATAACCGGAAGCTAAAGGCCAAGCATAGGAAAGCATGTAAGCATGGTGCACGTGGACGAGCATGACAGCGTGCGAACCATTTGGTGGCAACGCGTAGAGTAACACAAGCCAGCACGCGCTAGTGTCAACATACAATCAGGCACCAGCAAGCGAGCAAGCCAGCAGGCAAGCACGGAAGCAATCAAGTGAAACTCAAAAGAGCCAGAGCAGAGCAAGATTGGATTGAGACCAAAACAAGGCCAGCACAAAGCAAGCCAATGCAACTAAAACCATCAAAACCAGTATCAAATACAGATTTATCTCGGCCTGGGTTGTGTCGGGCAGTGCCTTTGAACCTCTTGGTACGGGTGTGATCATGGATGTGAGTCATAGATTGGAGCAAATCTGTTGATGGCACGACTTAAGCATCCTGGCCAGCCACAACCGATGTGAACAGATTTCTTTTGGCGGAGGGAATGCCACACAATGCCATTGTCGTAGCCGACAGGGCAAGGCCATAAACGACCAGAACGACCACACGTGTGCGGCTCAACGTTCGTGAGCTGAAGGCCCAAAGACACATAGGCGACCGCTAGCAAGGTCGCCATCTGTGTGTGTGTGTGAGTGTGTGTGTGTGTTAAGCCACCCTGTTTCGATGTGGACTTGTCTCATGCGGAACTCAACATTGGTGGGTGCGCTTCAGTTGCCGTGGCTACAAACACGCCGCAACAAAAGTCATGTGTCGTCTCCTCACCACGAAATGATTCAGAAGTGGCCAATAAACCCCTCCAAAGGCTTCCAATTCTTGGGACGCTTGATAAGACTGTTTGTACGACTTTTCCTGCAGACCCCACCGACCTTGTGGCAAAATTCGTGGGGGAAACTCGGGGCCCCCTTGACCCCCCCCACCCAGAAAGAGTGGATGGAAACCACGACCAACTGCCCGTGTCTCGCAATGGTCCTATAAAATGGTTGGCTTCCTTTTGCTGCCCCTTTAAATTCCAATCAACCTGATACTGACACTTGATATTGACACACAAAAGGAAACCAATGGTCTCCCAACCAAGGGGCCTTCAACGTAGACCGCCCTGCCGCCCTAAGCTCGTCCCGCCCCAGCCGCGGTCGCGCCTGGCGAGGCTTCGCAGCGAGCGGGCGCCCCAGCTGCAGCTCGCCGCCAGCTCCGCGCAGGGCACGTCCCAAGGTCCGCCGAGGGCCTGGCGTTTGCGTCAGCCACGCGGTCGCCAGGCGGTCGCCAACCGCCAGGCGGTTGTGAAGGGAAACCGAAACGGGCAGGGGGAAACCGGGTAGAAATGGGGGTCGTGAAGGGAAACCAACAGGGGTAGAAGGGCGGGGTGGATTTGCTCCAACTTTTTTTAGGTGCAAAGTCCTTTCATTGTGCTTTGGTTTCTGAGATGGGCTCAAGAACAAGCCGTGGGTCTCCCGTAAGCTGCTTTGATGCTCGTGATTCCGCGTCTAACAGCTCGGGACTGAACTCAAATGCAGCCGTCGCTTCAAACCGGCGACCCGCGCAGAAACAAACAGGGAACCAGCGGAAAGCTCAGACAGGAAGGATAGCTGAAAGTACAAACCAGAAACAGCACAAGGTGATAGGTCTTGTCATGACCTAACTTGACAGGCCAAAGTTGATGAACTATTTGGCCGTCAAATAGTTTGACATGTAAAGGACAGCCTTTCCCAACATGTTTGAAGTGCCAGTTTGCACCAGTTGGCATGGATAAAGCAATGAATACCGGCACCTAGGGCGCCCTGCGCCATCCCAGGTTTTCCTAAAGGAGGTTTGTCTGATAAGCTTGACATCAACCCAAAATGGGTTTCGGCTTCCCCTTCGATTCTCTGCTAAAAACCAGAGAGGCTCCGCAAAACGAAGCAATTATCTGGGTGTTTCGCTTTTTGAGGTCTACCACGTGGCTGAAGGGAAGACTTCACAAGGGCACCTTTCAGGTTTTCCTCTAGGAGCTTTGTCTGCAACCCAAAGAGGACACCGTTTTGGGCCCCAGTTTGGCCTTCGGTTTCCCTCGTCCGCTCGATTTCCTGCAGCGTCACCTGGCGCCAGCGAACTTGGCTTCGGCAACATTTCGCCGACGGCCGCCGCGAAGGGCGGCGCCACCCCCAGGCGCCTGCGACCCGGAGACCGAGCGCAACGAGAGATGCGAGCAGTTGGTACGAAGGAGTTGGGCGTGGGGAGTTCCACGTGGCGTGGAAGGGTTGGGTTGAAGAGAAAGAAGTTGAAAAGCCCCCCACTTCTTGGTGCTGTAAAAGTGAAGAACCTTCCAAAACAAGTTCATGACGTTTGTCAAGGAACAGGTAACAGGTAAGGTCATGTTCAAACAAACATGAGGTCTGGGCTTTGCTTGCGTTTTGGTTGGATTTGGAGTTGGGTTTGCGGTTGGTTTCGAGGGTGGTTTTAGGGAAGATTTTGGGTTGGCGGAGGGTAGAGGCTAGGTTCATGGCTGGCTTTGGTTTGGTTTGGGATGGGCTCGTGTAGGATTGGTTAAAGGGTATGGTTAGTGCTAGCTTCGGCTGAAGGTGCTTGCTGCTCTGGGCATTCAACAGTTGGCTTGGCTTGGGGTGGGCTTCGGGTGGTTTTGGGACAGATTTACACTGACTTTGAATTACGTGCTGCTCAGTTTTCGCACTCCTTTTTTAAACAATCTCTTTCGGTTCCCTCAGACCAGGGTGCAGGAGTTTCAACAACTCTTGACGCAAAAACCCTCTGTTACATTTCAAAGCACAGGTTCAAACAACCTGTTTTCGGTCCAGGAGTTTAACCCACCCGGACCTTCCCCTCAACGACCCGCCTGTTTGCCTCGCTGCGCAGCAAGCGGAGGCTCTACCGCCAGGGAAGGCCCCGCGCCGCGCGGGAGGAGCCGGTCGCGTCCGATCGGTGCGGCGGGGTCGGAGGCCTCGAGTCGCTCTTTGCCTTCAACGTCAGCTTCCAAAGAAAAAGGGAGGTTAAACTTCTGGATCTCTTTTCAACTTCACTACCTTCTTGTTCGCCATGGATCTGCGTGCGGGGGAATGCCGGCTACCTCCCCTTCCGGTGTGGGCTCTCGCACTTGCCCAGTGGCCATAGGCAAGGGGACAATCTGTTTTGCTGGTAGGCCTGAAAGGGCACAGCTCCTAAAACTCAAGAAAGGGGCCCCGCTGCTCCCTGAATCAAACACTGTCTTTTGCTGGTTGAAACGCAGAAAAGAAACCTAGCCAGGCTCCAAAAGCAGCGAAGGAAAGGGGCACACCACATCCCACCACTTAAGCCCAACCCCCAAACAAAACTTGCGTGGATTGGCCAAAAGTCGGGCAACTTGGGAAGTGAGTCACAATAAAAACCTGGCACCGAAGAAGTCTAGCCAACTTTCTGTATGCAATTGGAGGCGCGTATTTGTGCTTGGGACTGTCCATGACAGTGCCAAAAACACAAACACATGCCAAGAGCCGGGTATCAAACAACTTATTGGGGACCTTTTGGACATCTTAAAATCTGGGGATTTTGTCCACCCACCACTTTTCAGGACTTCGCCCAGGAAAAACGAAACCGCCAGGTTCAGTTTCACGCGGTCCCCGAGGTTCCGTTGCGGCTCAAAGAGCCGAAGCTGAGTGCCGTAGCGTGGGGCCCAAGGTGATGAGCAAAGCCAAGGCTTCGCGCCAGGCGGCGCAACCTCGGAGGGGTTGGTGGGCTCCGCCTCTATTTGGGTTGGACTTCCCTTCGATGTTGTGGGGTCCCCGATCTTTTCAGGGGGTTCCAGAAGTTCAGGAATTCCCAGGATCTTTTTCTATTTGGGTGGGCTCCCCGATCTTCAGCTCTATTTCGTTCCAT
>CAUJNA010000948.1:125894-128229 GCA_963377175.1 Effrenium voratum
AGCACCCCCAAGATCTGCTCGACGCTCCCTTCCAGGACGTATTGGCCACTGTGCCCTGTGATGATGGGCACTTGCTTGTTCGGCTCAAAACGGAAAGCACGGTATAAAACTGTGCATGGTGAGCGATGTACGCCTCAGTCGAGATGTTGAGCTCGTGTGGGTTGAGCTTGCCGGGGAACGCAAGCTTCGTCCCTGTGTTCTGAGAACCCTCTCTCTCGCTCCTCCCACGTCCTGCCAGGATCAGCCACAATGGCCCGGGCGATACGACCAAGGAAATCCAAGCTCCCCGGCGTTGGTGCAGCCCATGTTCTCGGCCTTGTGCAGGTGGGCCTTGGCAGTCTTCCTCAATGAAGCCTCCACGGAGGTTCCCCCCAAAAAATAGTAAAAGGAGAATTCAAAGAATTATTCTTCCTACTATTTTTCCCCAACAGCAACACAACAAACAGAAAACAAAATCCAGAACAACAAGCAAACAAAATAAATAATCACAACCACCAACAAAAATATTTAATCACAGCATGCAACATTAAATAATTCAATCAAGCATACCAACAAAACAGCAACACTCTAAATCATCAAAGAACCCAAACTCAAAAACACACATCAACAAAAACAAAGCAACATACAAACAAAAATATCAGAAGAGTGTCAAACAAAATAAAAAACAAACAGCCAAAGCACGAAAAAATCAAAAGAGCATACCAAGTCTAAACAACGCACTTTGAAAGAGATAAGCAAATTAGGAAAATATAATAATTCAATCTTTACAAACGATAAATATATTACAATTATAACATATAAGATTTTACATGTGATAATCATAGTATGATTAACATTTGTTTTAAGTGTTCCAGCTCATAGTATTGATGCCTACTTCATTCCAACACCGTTCTATTTTGCTTGACCATCCTAATATAGTTTCTTTGTCAATATGTTGATTTTTCTTTTTGTGTGTTTCATACATGTATCTAATAATTGATTGAAGAATTAAAACGTTTGCTTTCATAAAAATAAATTTCATTTGCTCAGAGTTGTTAGGACCAGTTATTTCTATTTTGTTTAGTTCTATTCCATATTCTATAAACTTACTTTCATCATTGAGTTCATCATACATGCTCCCCCCCCCCCCCCCACAACCACTACCCACGCAACCACCACCACCACCCCCTCCATTTCCATTTCCGTCACCACTTTTCGGGCTTGCCTGAGAAGAAGACTGTGGACCACCCGAAACGACTGCTGCTAGCTGCTTAGTACATTTGGCAACAAGCTCTTCTTCGAGCATCATGGGGGGGGCTGCCGCCCACCCCCCCAACCCCCCGCTACTGAGTACATTTGGCAACAAGCTTTAACTGCGCCTCTACTCGAATCATCACTTCGAACATCCGCCCGCCCTCTTTGAATCATCACTCCTTCACCCTTGAAAACAGAATTTGCATTGCGCGCCTAATTGAATCATCGCTTCTTCGAGCATCATGGGGGGGCTGCCGCCCCCCCCACCCCCCCGCTACTTAGTACATTTGGCAACAAGCTTTAACTGCGCCTCTACTCGAATCATCACTTCGAACATCCGCCCGCCCTCTTTGAATCATCACACCTTCACCCTTGAAAAATAAAGAATTTGCATTGCGCGCCTAATTGAATCATCGCTTCTTCGAGCCCCCCGCCACTTAGTACATTTGGCAACAAGCTCTTCTTCGAGCATACATTTGGCAACAATATTTTGCTGCGCCCCTGCTCGAAGCATTTCTCCGAACATCCGCCCGCAATCTTTGCATCATCACTCCTTCACCCTTGAAAAAAAGAATTTGCATTGCGCGCCTATTTGAATCATCACTTCTTCGAGCATCATGGGGGGGGCTGCCGCCCCCCCCAACCCCCCCGCTACTTAGTACATTTGGCAACAAGCTCTTCTTCGAGCATCATGGGGGGGGCTGCCGCCCCCCACAACCCCCCCGCTACTTTAGTAAATTTGGACTAACGAATCTCTTCTTCGAGCAAATCGTGGGGGGGCTTGCCCCGCCCCCCCCAACACCCCCCCCGCCTACTGAAGCACATTTGGCAAAAGCAAGCTTAAGAGAACTGCGGCCTCAACTCAATCATACACTTCGAACATCCGCCCGCAATCTTTGAATCATCACTCCTTCACCCTTGAAAAAAGAATTTGCATTGCGCGCCTATTTGAATCATCACTTCTTCGAGCATCATGGGGGGGGCTGCCGCCCCCCCCAACCCCCCCGCCACTTCGTACATTTGGCAACGAGCTCTTCTTCGAGCATCATGAAAGGGTCTGCCGCCCCCCCCAACCCCCCCGCTATTGAGTACATTTGGCAAC